>JBBPBX010017843.1:15294-46327 GCA_038048925.1 Garcialebias charrua | reverse complement strand
ACGAAAACCACACTGCTCCTCCTGAATCCGAGGTTCGACTATCCGACGGACCCTCCTCTCCAGAACCCCTGAATAGACCTTACCAGGGAGGCTTAAGAGTGTGATCCCCCTATAGTTGGAACACACCCTACGGTCCCCCTTTTTGAATAGGGGAACCACCACCCCAGTCTGCCAATCCAAGGGAACTGCCCCCGATGTCCACGCGATATTGCAGAGTCGCGTAAGCCAACACAACCCCACAACATCCAGAGCCCTAAGGAACTCAGGGCGAATCTCATCCACCCCTGGAGCCCTGCCACCGCGGAGCTTTTTAACCACCTCGGTGACCTCAGCTCCAGAGATTGGAGAGCCCGACCCAAAGTCCCCAGGCTCCGCTTCCTCAGTGGAAGACGTGCCAGTAGGATTGAGGAGGTCTTCGAAGTATTCCGCCCACCGACTCACAACATCCCGAGTTGAGGTCAACAGCACGCCATCCCCACCATAAATGGTGTTGGTCACGTACCGCTTTCCCCCCCTGAGACGTGCTGGTCGTGGAACACTGGACCAGCTCTACACCCTCAACAGGGTCCTGGAGGGCGCGTGGGAGTTTGCCCAACCAGTTTACATGTGCTTTGTGGACTTGGAAAAGGCATTCGACCGCGTCCCTCGGGGGGTTCTGTGGGGGGTACTCCGGGAGTATGGGGTACCAGGCCCATTGATATGGGCTGTTAGGTCCCTGTACGACCGGTGTCAGAGCTTGGTCCGCATTGCCGGCAGTAAGTCAGGCTCGTTTCCAGTGAGAGTTGGACTCCGCCAAGGTTGCCCTTTGTCACCGATTCTGTTCATAACTTTTATGGACAGAATTTCTAGGCGCAGCCAAGGTGTTGAGAGGATCCGTTTTGGTGGCCTTAGAATCGCTTCTCTGTTTTTTGCAGATGATGTGGTCCTATTGGCTTCATCAGATCGTGATCTACAGCTTTCGCTGGAGCGGTTTGCAGCCGAGTGTGATGCGGCCGGGATGAGGATCAGTTCCTCCAAATCCGAGGCCATGGTCTTGAGCCGGAAAAGGGTAGCATGCCCTCTCCGGGTCGGGGATGAGGTCCTGCCCCAAGTGGAGGAGTTTAAGTATCTCGGGGTCTTGTTCACGAATGAGGGAAAACTGGAGCGTGAGATCGATAGGCGGATAGGTGCAGCATCCGCAGTGAAGCGGGCTCTGTACCGGTCTGTCGTGGTGAAGAGAGAGCTGAGTCGAAAGGCAAAGCTCTCAATTTACCGATCGATCTACGTTCCCACCCTCATCTATGGTCATGAGCTTTGGGTTGTGACCGAAAGAACGAGATCTCGGATACAAGCGGCTGAAATGAGTTTTCTCCGCAGGGTGTCTGGACTCTCCCTTAGAGATAGGGTGAGAAGCTCAGTCATCCGGGAGGGACTCGGAGTAGAGCCGCTGCTTCTCCACATCGAGAGGAGCCAGTTGAGGTGGCTCGGGCATCTGGTTAGGATGCCTCCTGGACGCCTCCCTGGGAGGTGTTCCGGGCATGTCCCACCGGGAGGAGGCCCAGAGGAAGACCCAGGACACGCTGGAGGGACTATGTTTCTCGGCTGGCCTGGGAACGCCTTGGGATTCCCCCAGAGGAGCTGCTCCATGTGGCTGGGGAGAGGGAAGTCTGGGCCTCCCTACTTAGGCTGCTACCCCCGCGACCCGACCCCGGATAAGCGGACGAAAATGGATGGATGGATGGATGGATATATATATATATATATATATATATATATATATATATATATATATATATATATATATATATATATATATATATAATATATATGGTGTGTGTGTGTTTATTTATATATATATATATATATATATAATATAGGTGTGTGTGTGCGTTTATTTACATATATATAATCTAGGTGTGTGTGTGTGTGTTCATAAATGAACCCTAATGTTTGTATACTGTACTTTTACTTTCAGATGGGCTTGACGAGAGTGTGGAGCTGCTCAACACCACCAGTCACATGCAGCATGACTGTTGGAATGTGGATTGACATAATGTCAGAACAAACCAACGACCTTATTCTATGGTTGCCCCGTGAAACAATTAAAGCAACATGTTTTGCAGAAAGCTAAAAACTTGGACTCCAGAAGTGAATCATACATGCAAATAACACTGTGAAATATTTATTGGCTGTTTCTCCCTCTGGAATAATCATGTTTATTTCGATGCTTATGGTGGTAAATGCAGTGACAGGTATATAACACAGAACTCTGGGTTTCTGGACTATCTGCGTGCTGGAGATCAGGTGATGGGTGATCGTGGTTTCACAGTGAGGGACCTGCTGCAAGAGCTATGGTGTCAATGTAATCGTTCCAGCATTCACACGCAAAGGATGCCAGCTTATTTCAAGTGAGAAGTGAGAAGACATTAAATGTAAACATTTTTCTCAAACATGTACAGTACTGGTGTACGGTACTTGCTGTAAACGTAACACAACTCTTAACATGTTTTTTTAAAGGATGCAATGTTAACTATATTACATTAGAAAAGTATTTGCTAAAATGATTCATTTGTTATGTACAATAGTTGACTGTTAACCTTCTTACAAGGTTAGTTTTTTGTGTGCACTATATCAGTTAATTTTGGATTAAACTACTGTTTCTATCTAAATGTCACTTTTTTCATTATCAGGTTTTTAAAGATCGTTTCCTGTCTATTTCATTATTTGTTTTCGTTTATTGTATTTTTTAGAGATCCAGGTATTTTGGGCAGAGATGAATTTTCTTTGCAATAAACTACTGTTTCTATCTAAATGTCACTTTTTTCATTATCAAGTTTTTAAAGATCGTTTCCTGTCTATTTCATTATTTGTTTTCATTTACTGTATTTTATTAAAAGTTCTCAAGGTGCTTCATTTGTGAATCAGTAAAGTATTTGTCAAAAGAAATGTCAAGCTCCAGGTGCTCAGTTGGTGTCCAGATAAACATCTTGCAGCTCAAAAGTCCAAAGCACATCATTGTTAGCTGGACCTGGAGATGTGGATTTTTAATGCTTAGACTGGACTCTGTGTTTGCCTTAAGGTAAATAAGATTGTGTCCCACCTCTCTTAACATAACAGGACCAACCTTGTTACTGTGAAGATACTAATAAGCTTCAGAGCTTTTCAGATTGCTCATCGCTTCGCCATCTGAAGCAACTGTCAACAAAGTAGCTAAGTATGCTAGTAGCTAAACATGCTAGTGTACGTTATTTTCGGCCACTTCTTCAAGTCGTCCTCCCACCCCTCAATAGCTGTAGGTAGCGGTAAAACAATATCTCCACATTTGAGTTGTGATCGTTTGTGTTCCCACATATTTTATGACCTAAAACCTCTGACGAAAACCGGTTAGCGCATTGCTAGCGTGTAAAAAAAGTGCCGGTTCTGACTTCCGGCGGAAGTCGTACACATAATTCGCACAAGGCATCATGGGGGCTAGGAATAAGGTGGATATGAATGATTATGGACTCTGCGATGCATGGCGTACTTTTCACACTGATAGCAAAGAATATTCTTTCTTTTCACATGTGCATCACTCATATTCTCGTCTTGATTATTTCATAGTAAGCAATTCATTGCTGACAAACATTTCAGAAACTAAGATACACCCTATTGCTGTCAGTGATCATGCACCGGTTACTCTAAATTTAGATAATAAAAAAGAAACTACAAAAAATATAAATTGGAGATTAAATACATCACTGCTTGAAGAAGAAGAATTTTTGATATATTTAAAAAAAAGAATGGACATCATATTTAGAGTTTAATGACTTGCCAGGTACATCAGCATGTACACTTTGGGAGGCTGGGAAAACAGTTATGAGAGGCAAAATAATATCCTATTCAACAAATAAAAAGAAAATAAACGTATTGAGGAATTAGAGAAATCCATCAAATTATTAGAAAGTTTACAAGGAGAGGAAACACAGCAAAAGCTACGCAAGTTAAAATTAGAACTAAATGAATTTATTGACAAGAAAAACAAATTCTTGATACAAAGACTTAGATTAGACAATTTTGAACACGGTAATAAATCAGGGAACTTTTTAGCTAACCAACTCAAATTAAACAAAGAAAAAACAACTATATATGGTATTAAAGATAAAAATGGAAGTATAATTTATGACCAGGGAAAAGTAAACAGTGTTTTTAAAGATTTCTATAAAACTCTTTACACTATGCAAATAAATCCATTTAATGAGGATATTAATGAATTCTTGGAGAGAGTAACAGTTCCAAAACTAGATATTAGTCAATCATCAAAACTAGACTCACCATTAACATCAGATGAGCTCCATGAAGCAATAAAAAGCATGCCTAATAAGAAATCTCCAGGTCCTGATGGATATCACGTCTCAGAGGACCTGTTCTGGAGCAGGAACACTGCATCACTGGCCAAGAAGGCTCACCAGCGTCTCTACTTTCTCCGCAAGCTGAAAAGGGCTGGAGCTTCAACCCCCATCATGTGCACCTTCTACAGAGGTGCCATAGAAAGTGTCCTGACCAGCTGCATCACTGTGTGGTTTGGTGCATGTACTGCATCCTGCCGCAAGAGCCTCCAGCGCATCGTGAGAGCAGCTGAGAAGATCGTCGGCACCTCCTTCCCCTCACTGCAGGACTTACACAGCAACCGCCTCACTCGGAAAGCCCTCTGCATGGCAGGTGATCCCACACACCCACTACACAGCTGCTTCAGACTGCTGCCATCAGGGAGGAGACTGAGAAGTCTCCAGGCTCGAACCAGCAGACTGAGAGACAGCTCTGTTCATCAGGCAGTCAGGATGCTAAACACTCTGCCTGCTCTGCCTCCCCTCCCATTTGAACTGCCTTAACACAAAAAACTTTCTCACACATTACCACACAACACAAAGATTTTAACACTGGACTCTGTGTCATCAAACGGGTTATTCACTAAACTCTCGGTCATGTGCTCATTCAGTTTGCACTACTTCTCATATTTGCACTAATGTTTGTATTACATTACTGCCTATAGTCATACTACTGTTTACATTCACTGTTTACATTTATTACTACTGTTTACATTTATTACTACTGTTTACATTTCATTCATTTCATTCATTCAACCTTTATTTATACAGGCTAGCCTCGTTGAGTCACGGGGACTCATTTACAAGAGGGACCTGTCTCACTCACACCAAACAACCATCCACTCTCACACTCACACCTAGGGTCAATTTAGAGTCACCAATCAGCCTAACAAGCATGTTTTTTGGTCTGTGGGAGGAAACCGGAGTACCCGGAGGAAACCCACGCATGCACGGGGAGAACATGCAAACTCCACCCAGAAAGGCCCCGGACCGGGATTTGAACCGGCAACCTTCTCGCTGAGAGGCAGCAGCTCTACCAGTTGTGCCACCGTGCTGCCCACATATACAGTATTCTCTGACTAGCCTTATTTAAGGATGCCCAATGTGCCTTACTGCATATGCCACTTTGCCTCTATACCAACATCAACTACCTCATACATATACTGTGTACATTAACTCATATGCTGCTTTGCCACTCTTTGCAAATGTCAATGCTAGAACCTTCAGTTTATTTTATAGATATACTTTTTATACTACTATGCAAAAACTCAGGACAGTATTACACTTTTATTATTTCATTTTATGCTTATGTTCATTAAATGTTTAGTGTTTTAGTGTTGGTGTAAATTTTCATACTTTTATACTACTATGCAAAAACTCAGGACAGTGTTACACTTTTACTATTTTATGCTTATGTTTATTAAATGTTTCAGTGTTTTAGTGTTTAAATGGTTACTGTTGCACCGAGGGACTGAGAGAAACGCAATTTCAATCCTGTGTATGTAATAATAATAATAATAATGTCACATTTTTGTCATCTGTGTATGTTTCCATACAAGACAAAATTTGACTCTGCATTTAACCCAATCACCACCAGGTCGGGCAGTGGGCAGCTATATAGAAAGCGCGCCGGGGAGCAATTGGGATGAGATGTGCTGCTCAAACACACCACAAGTTATGCCGTGACTGGGGTTCGAACCTGGGTCCTTCGGGTCCCAAGTCGGTTCCCCTGCCACATGTCCTGTACATATTGCAGTTCTGACAATAAAGTTGACTTTGACTTTGATATCCAGTAGAATTCTATAAAAAATTCTGGGACAAACTGGAACCGATATTTTACAGAGTGCTACTTGAGTCAGAAGTAAATGGCAGGCTACCAACACATATGAACTCAGCCAACATTAGTCTCCTACTAAAACCAGGCAAAGACCCAGTATTACCTACCAGTTATCGTCCAATCTCTCTTATTAATGTTGATGTTAAAATAATTTGTAAAGTCTTATCTAAAAGACTAGAGAAGATAACTCCTGTTATTATACATCCAGACCAAACCGGATTTATAAAAGGAAGACAATCGAACACAAACACTCGCAGATTATATAATGTAATAAGAGTATTCATATTTTAAAAATATTGAAACAGCTATTTTTTCTTTAGATGCAGAAAAGGCATTCGATAGAGTAAATTGGAATTTCTTATTTGCTACCTTAAATAAATTTGGATTTGGGAACTACTTCATTAACTGGTTAAAAATATTATGTAGCTCACCAACAGCATGCGTCAGGACAAATAATCAAATATCTTCAAGCTTCTGTTTACAAAGGGGCACCAGGCTAGGTTGCCCACTTTCACCAGCATTATTTGCTATTTTTATTGAACCTTTAGCAGCAGCAATAAGGCAAAGTGCTGATATTAAAGGCATACACTGTAAAAACATAGAACATAAAATTAGTCTTTATGCTGACAATGTTTTACTTTTTCTTCAGAACTCAGGAAAATCAATATCTAATGTTATCAAATTAATAAACTCGTTCTCAAAAGTTTCTGATTATTCTATAAATTGGACAAAATCTACAGTTCTTCCAATAAATTGCGTGTTTAATAATTCTCTCAATGAAAGATTACAATCAGGTAAAATTACATATTTGGGTATTAATATCTCTCCTAAATTAGAAGACTTACTAAAATTGAATCATATCCCACTATTAAAGAAAATTGAAGACAGTCTTACTAGATGGAGATCTCTACCCATATCACTTATGGGAAGAGTTGCCTCAGTAAAAATGATGGTACTTCCGAGAATAAATTATTTATTCTCAATGATTCCAAATAAACCTTCAACTGAATGGTTTAAGTCCCTGGACTCTTTTATATGTAAATTCCTTTGGAAAAATAAAACTCCACGTATTAGTTTAAAAACATTACAGAAATCCAAAGATACTGGAGGATTAGAACTTCCAAACTTTTATTACTACTATTTAGCCAACAGGTTACAATATATATCAAAGTGGTTAAATCTGAATGCACTAGATGAAACTTGGATAGATGTAGAACAAACTTTATGTAATAATATTAGGATTTCGGATCTACCATTTATTAGTATAAAAAGACATGTCTGCTTTAAAAGTATCAATATTAGCTAATCTCTGACAGCATAGTGGGAGTATCTGAAAATGACAAAGTCTTCACTGCTCCCATGCAGACATATGCCTATCTGGAACAATCCTGACATACAGCAAGAAAATACTGTAATATGTTAAATTTCCCAGGTTGGAGAATTAAAGGAATTGAATGTCTGGAACACATATTTGAGGGTACAGACTTTATTCCATTTAATAGATTAATAATACAATATGACATTCATAACAAATATTTCCTACATTAACAACAAATTAAGTCTATTGTAAAAAAGAAATTTAAGCTTAATAAAACATTGTTGGAAACACCAACATGTGTGTTAGAGTTCATTAATCTTCAACCCCCCAAATTAGTATCTAAAATATACAAAAAATTGTCTAGAATTGATGAGTCAATAACACTTCCTGTTGAAAAATGGGAGTCAGATTTATCAATCAACTTTGAACAAAAAACCTGGTCTCAAGTATGTTTAAAAACATTTAAATTGACTAGAATCTCCAATTTACAATTAATATAATATAAGGTTCCCTTTCAGTCGGTCTCTCTGTGCAACATACTTGCTATGGGAATTGCGCCCCGCGTGATTACCTGAAGGAATATACTCACGCCTTTACGGCTAGGGGCGTCACTGCCGCGCCAGAGGCCCCGCCCTCTGGGTACTTAAGCGGCTTGCGCCCCTCCATCTTTCTCTTTTTTGCCCTTCACCTCGCTTAACACCTGAACTTCGTGGGACTTCTCTGTTGTCGCATCGCTCGACTGAAGTGAGCTTGCTCCCTACACTGAGCGTACAAATAAATTTTCCTGCGTATTGCTAGGCTGGCGAAAGCTGGTCCAGCTTTTTTCTACTCACCTTCGAAGTTTTCTTCTTTCCGCAGCTTTTCGCTCGACGGCGCTAACTGCGTCACAACCTCCTGCTAGCCATTAGCAGGCTAACCAGCGAAAGCAAGACGACGGAGAAGATGGCTTCAAACAAAAGAAAACTAGGAACAACTTCGACGCTTCTCGCCGGACATGGCTCCCGAGAAGGGAAAACGGAGGACAAGGAGGAGGAAAACCAAGACGACGAGTCCTCGCTCGCGCCCATGCCCCAGCGGATGCGGCTACTCCCTCTCGGCGACGGACACCCACGAGGCCTGTCCTGTCTGCCTAGGGATTCTGCACGCGAGGAAAGCGCTGGAATTCTCCGACTCCTGCTCTCACTGCCGTCGAATGTCGGCAGTAGTGAGGAAACGACGGGCTGACGCGTTGGCCAAATCCATGGCTAGAAACGCGGCGCTGAAGGTCGCACGTCGCACTAAGGTGCTCCCTTCTGAACCGGAGCCCGACAACGTGGACCTGGAATGCAACGGCCGAGTCGGAGAGGACAACATGTCAGACTCCTCAGTTGCCGCCGAGGACTCGACGCCTGAAGTGTCCGACCAAGACGCCGAATATGGTCACAAAGAGGAAACTGTTGATTCCTCCCAGAACCTGGCGCAAATCCTACCGGAACCGGACTTGTCGGTACCTGCCCTGTTCGACCTGTGCCACAGGGCGGAAGATGCCCTACAGGTCACGTGGCCAGACCCCACGCCTTGCCAACAGGCTACAAGGCTAGCGGGAAGCTGTTTCTACACGAAACAACCGACAACGTTGCAGAAAATGCCCATTTTTCTGGACTTCCTAATAGAGCTTAAACGCTCCTGGGCGGAACCCGGAGCTTCCATCATGCTGCCATTATCCCGACTCCTTGACGCCGCGGAATGGAGACAGCAGGCCTCGCCAACGCACCCCCGATAGAGGAGACTCTGGCGGCTCACTTGGCCCCCACAGTCACGGGTACGAAACCCACGCTACCCAGCAAGGCCTGCCGCGCTTCAGAGAAATAACTCGAGAAGTGCTACAAGGCTCAGGGCCTCGCAGATCGCGCAATGAACGCATCGACCATGGTGCAGGCATACCTGGCGGAAAAACTCCAACATATCTAGGTAACAAAAGATGAGCAGGCCGCAACGGAAGCCATGGAGGAGGCCCGCCGTGCCTCGGACCTCGTGCTCCGCATGATAGGGACAATAGCCATTTCCCAAGGCAAGGCAATTATGGAAATAGTTGTCGCCCAGCGCCATCTTCGGCTAACTCTGTCGGACCTCCCAGAAAACCAGAGGTCCACTTTCCTCCAGTACCCCATCGAGTCGACGAGATTCTTCGGGGGAGCATTGGAACACGTCCAGGCCAGACTGGAACAAAGACGCACACAGGCGGAAGCCCTCAGTGAGGGGTTGCCGAGGAAAACTTTTGCACCCCCAAAGAAGACACGCGTGGCCCACCACGGAAGAGACCCGCTGGTGGCGGCGAATCTTCCAGTAACGGCCAAGGACCTCTTCAGTGACCCAATGTGGAAAACAGACTTAAACCTGATGAAACAGGACGATCTGACAATTTTACAGGTTTGCCCGCCCACGTGGTACGGGAACCTGACCTCTTGAGCCCAGTCTCCCCTTGTAAAAAACTACGAGGAGTGAGTGGTATGTGTGCGCGCACCAAACATGACTCGAATTTTGCATGTGTAAACAAAACAAACACTGTTTCAGACATGTACAAAAATAAAAGTACCAAAGCACAGACTGCCCTGGTTCTTGACTCGAGTCCCATTTTTATAAACATACCATATGGTCAAACTATGAACCACAGCAAGATACACGAGCTCTACCAAGGACGGTCAGATCTTGCAATATCTTCTGTCGGACCGACCAGCCTGCTCAGAGGAGTGCAAGAGGGGTCAAAGGTCACCCCTCTGGCGCTAAAACACGGCGAGCAACAATTCAACATGCCCTCCAGGCTCAGCCCTCATGCACAGGCCTGGAAGGCGTGTTTACCAAACGAGTGGGTCATGACAATGATACGTCATGGCCTCAAGTTACAGTTCTCAAAGAGACCGTCCCGCTTCACAGGGGTGCTGCAATCTAAAATTAACCCTAAACGTGCACACTTACTGAGGGAGGAAGTCTCAACAATGCTGCAAAAAGGATTAGCCTGGTCCCAGGACGCAAGCTACGCTCTGGCCACTACAGTAAATATTTCCTGGTGCCCAAAAAGGATCGTTCCCTGAGACCGATTCTGGACCTCAGGACTCTCAACAAGAGGATTAAAACATTTAAGTTCAAGATGCTTACACTACGGCAAGTCCTTCAGTCTGTGAGACCTGGAGACTATGCGTGTACAATGGATTTAAAGGACGCCTATTTTCATATAGGTGTATGGAGGAAACAGGAAGTTTCTCCGCTTTGCCTTCGAGGGTAACACTTATGAATTCAAAGCTTTACCCTTTGGTTTAAAGACTGCTCCGCGTACATTTACCAAATGTCTGGATGCAACCCTGACCCCTCTTAGGAATCAAGGACTCAGGGTCATGAATTACCTTGATGACCTGCTGATTCTGGCTGAAAGCAGAAAGCAGGCCCAGTCACACTCCTATAGGGGGATTTTTCACCTGGAGTCTCTTGGTTTTGTCATAAACCTACAAAATAATAATAATAATAATACTTTATTTATAGAGCCCTTTAAAACAACCACAGCTGCAACAAAGTGCTGTACATAAAATCAAGAACATTTAAACACATAAAAATAAAACAGTTGTTAAAACATTAAGATCAATAAAAACAATAAAACAGTGCAGAACAAAATCAGTCTGTGCTAAAAGCCAGTGAGTAAAAATGTGTTTTTAAAAGAGTTTTAAAACTGGACAGTGAAGGAGCTTGTCTGACGGGAAGAGGGAGATCGTTCCACAGTTTTGGAGCAGCAACAGAAAAAGCTCTGTCTCCTCTGAGCCTCCGTTTGGACCTCGGCACCTCCAGAAGCAGCTGATCAGCTGATCTGAGGCACCGAGCAGGAGAGTATGGGTGAAGCAGCTCAGAGAGGTAGGATGGAGCAAGACCATTTAAACTTTTAAAAACAAATAAAAGAATCTTAAAATGAACTCTAAAATGAACAGGCAGCCAGTGGAGTGAAGCCAGAGTGGGGGTGATGTGCTCCCTCTTATGAACTCCAGTTAGAAGCCGAGCAGCAGCGTTCTGGACCAACTGGAGACGTCTGAGGGAGGACTGGCTGACGCCAAGGTAAAGAGCGTTACAGTAATCCAGCCGAGAGGTGATGAAGGCATGGATTACTGTTTCCAGCTGCTGCTGTGTAAGGATGGACTTTACCTTAGCCAGCTGTCTGAGGTGATAAAAACTGGTCTTGACCACCGCTCCAATCTGGGAATCTAATTTAAAATCACTGTCCATTTTAAAACCCAAGTTAGAAACTGTTTTCTTTACATGTGGTGCCAGAGGGCCAAGATCAACAGGGCAAGGTTCACAAGAGCCACTAGGACCAAACACCATCACTTCTGTTTTCTTTTCATTAAAATTTAAAAAGTTTAAAGACATCCAAGCTTTGATGTCTTCAAGACACAACAGAAGTGGCCTGATTGAGGAGGCATCTTTCTTTTTTAGTGGCATATAGATCTGACTATCATCGGCGTAACAATGAAAAAATATCCCATGCTTTCTGAGGATTGATCCCAATGGAAGTAGGTAAAGGGAGAAAAGCAGGGGACCTAAAATGGAGCCCTGTGGAACCCCAAAACACAGAGGAGCAGTGGAGGATTCAGAACCAGCTATGTTCACAGACATGGTTCTGTCTGCCAGATAGGACCTAAACCAGCTCAGTGCAGTACCACAGATACCCACTTGGTGCTGTAAACGTGATATTAAAACGTTATGGTCCACTGTGTCAAAGGCAGCGGTTAGGTCGAGCAAGACAAGAACCACATGTTCACCAGAATCATTGGCCATAAGAATATCATTAAAAACTCTGACTAGAGCTGATTCTGTGCTGTGGCGAGTTTTGAAGCCAGACTGAAAAACCTCCATTATGTTGTGCTCGTCCAGAAAACATTTAAAAAAAAAAGCAATTTGACTCCATCGCGGGTTACCGTATTTTTGGGAGTACAGATCGACACTGTTCAGTACAGAGCATGGCTCTCGAAGGAACGAGTTTCCTCCATTCGCCATTGCCTGGAAAGATTTAAACTGGACCAACGGGTCCCTGTGAAAACCTGCCAACGCCTCTTAGGCCTTTTGGCAGCACCCATTCCCTGTGTGCCACACGCATTACTCAAAATGCGGCCCATACAAGTATGGCTAAACCAACGAATACAACCCGACCTGCCTAATCAGGCAGAGAAGGTTAGGATAGACCCAGAGTGCCTGGAGGCCCTGGAACCCTGGAGAGATTTGTCCTTTTTCACGGAATGGGTCTCATTTGGAAGGGTGTCATCTCGTGTGGTCATCACGACGGATGCCTTAAAAACTGGATGGGGGACTATCTGTAGAAATCAGAATGCCCGCGGCCTTTGGAATGAACAGGAAGCAAGATTACATATCAACTTCCTGGAGTTGTTGGCCGTATTTCTGTCACTAAAATACTTATTCAACAAAGGTCTGATTGCTGGACAACACATCCTGGTGAAATCAGATAACAGGACACACAGTGTCCTTCATCAACAGAGAGGGAGGGACAAGGTCCCGGGCCCTCCTAGGACTGGCACAGCGGATGCTCACATGGTGTGCTCCAAGAATCTTGTCACTTAGGGCAACTCATGTCCCTGGTGAACTAAATTATGGGGCGGACGCCCTTTCAAGAGGACCTCTTTTGGCGTCAGAATGGAGCCTGAATCCACGGATTGTGGAACAGGTCTGGTCATGATTTGGGAAAGCCTCTGTGGACCTGTTTGCCTAGCTCACACTGTGACCTCTACTTTTCCTTGAGGGAAGCAGATGCTCCATTGGGTATGGATGCTCTGGCACATGATTGGCCTGCAGGGGTGCTCTACTATGCCTTTCCACCTGTCCCTCTGATCGGGGCGACATTGGAACGGGTACGTCAGGGAGCTCTCGCCTTGATTATCATAGCCCCAAGGTGGCCACAGAAAACGTGGTTCCCTGAGCTGATTTCAATGCTCTCTGGGATACCATGGCAATTGCCTTCTCACAAGGACCTACTGACTCAGGCGCATGGGCAGCTTCTACACCCACGTCCAGAGTTGTGGCAACTTTCAGCCTTGCCTCTGAAGGGATCTGGCTGAGAGCATAAGGCTTTAGTTGCTTTGTCCCAAAACAAAGAACAAAGTTAACAAGGACTTGAGAGGTTACCCTGTGCTTGGCTTGGGTTTTCTACCTCTACATCGGTCATCTAATTTCTTGTGACGTGGTGGGTCCATTCTTTCCTCTTGTTTCTCAAGATGTTCCATTGGGAAAAGGGGATGATAAGTTTTCACACTGATGGAGCATGCTTAAGCTGTCTCTGGTTGGTGTATACATATATATGCCTAGTGGAAACATCCCGTTGGTGTTTCTTGCATTTGGCATTTTTTCCTCTTAGCATGTGCTTTCTGCATTCCCTGCAGAAAGTAGCTGGGAGATGCCTGTCCTTTAGGATGGATGTTCTCACTTGTACTTTGTTGAGCATTTCAAGGGCGTGAATGGATTATGTTCCCATAGCAAGTATGTTGCACTGAGAGACCGACTGAAAGGGAACTGAAAGTTATGCACCATAACTCATGTTCCCTGAAGGAAGGGAACGAGGTGCAACATATCTAGCCCTTCTAAATGCTGAAAGCTCAGTGAAGTGCAATTTTGGAGAAAGATGGAGGGGCGCAAGCCACTTAAGTACCCAGAGGGCGGGGCCTCTGGCGCGGCAGTGACGCCCCTAGCCGTAAAGGCGTGAATATATTCCTTCAGGTAATCGCGCGGGGGCGTAATTCCCATAGCAAGTATGTTGCACCTCGTTCCCTTCCTTCAGGGAACATGAGTTATGGTGCATAACTTTCAGTTCTCTATAGAGTACATTATACAGGTCAGCGAATGTTTAAGATGGGTTTTACACCATCTAACAACTGCTCACAGTGTAAAGGCAATATACCTGATGACTATATTCACGCACTCTGGTTCTGTCCACCCGTTCAGAGGTTCTGGGTTCAGGTATGTGAAGACTTCAAAGCGGGAGATCAGGTGGGCCTGAGGGCAGCCAGAAAGAACCTGGCCCGGGGCATCAGAAAGGCCAAGAAGCAGTATTCCAGGAAAATAGCTCACCGTTTCAAGGACAGCAAGGATACACGCAGTCTGTGGCAGGGAATACAGACCATCACAAACTACAAACCATCCCCCCAGACCTGTGACAGCTCAACCTCTACGCTGAATGAACTGAATGAGTTCTTTGCTCGGTTTGAGGCAAGTAACAGCACACCTGCACATAAACTCCCCCCCTCTCCTGATGGCCAGGTGCTGGCGCTGTCCTCAGACAGCGTAAGGCGATCATTCATCAAGATTAACGCCCGGAAGGCCTCTGGTCCTGACAACATACCTGGTCGTGTGCTGAAGGACTGTGCAAGGGAACTCGCAGCGGTCTTCACGGACATCTTTAACATCTCACTGAGCCAGGCCATCGTCCCCACCTGTTTCAAAGCCACCACCATCATCCCTGTCCCAAAGAAGGCAACGCCCGCATGCCTCAATGACTATCGCCCAGTAGCACTCACCCCCATCCTGATGAAGTGCTTTGAACGGCTAGTCATGAAAAGCATCACATCTGTCCTCCCTGCCTCCCTGGATCCCTTCCAATTTGCATACCGACCTAATCGCTCAACCGACGATGCCATCTCCTCTGCCCTCCACACAGCTCTCACACATCTGGACACGAAGGACTCTTATGTTAGAATGCTGTTCATCGACTTCAGCTCGGCATTCAACACCATCATCCCCCAACAGCTCATCCTTAAACTGGACAGTCTGGGGCTGAACACCTCAATGTGTAACTGGCTGCTAGACTTCCTGACCGGGAGACCACAGACAGTACGGGTCGGGAGTAACACATCTAGCACCATCACATTGAACACAGGGGCCCCACAAGGATGTGTGCTGAGCCCCCTTCTATTCACCCTGCTAACACACGACTGCACACCATCATACAGCTCCAACCACTTCATCAAGTTTGCGGACGACACAACAGTGGTAGGTCTCATCAGCAACAACGATGAGACGGACTACAGGAACGAGGTGAGCCGCCTGGCCTTGTGGTGCGGACACAACAATCTCACTCTCAACGTGGAGAAGACAAAGGAGATTGTTGTGGACTTCAGGAAGAGGGATGCCCAACATGCCCCTCTGACCATCAACAGCACCGCAGTGGAGAGAGTAGACAGCACCAAGTTCCTGGGAGTGCACGTCTCAAAGGACCTGTCCTGGAGCAGGAACACTGCATCACTGGCCAAGAAGGCTCACCAGCGTCTCTACTTTCTCCGCAAGCTGAAAAGGGCTGGAGCTTCAACCCCCATCATGTGCACCTTCTACAGAGGTGCCATAGAAAGTGTCCTGACAAGCTGCATCACTGTGTGGTTTGGTGCATGTACTGCATCCTGCCGCAAGAGCCTCCAGCGCATCGTGAGAGCAGCTGAGAAGATCGTCGGCACCTCCTTCCCCTCACTGCAGGACTTACACAGCAACCGCCTCACTCGGAAAGCCCTCTGCATGGCAGGTGATCCCACACACCCACTACACAGCTGCTTCAGACTGCTGCCATCAGGGAGGAGACTGAGAAGTCTCCAGGCTCGAACCAGCAGACTGAGAGACAGCTCTGTTCATCAGGCAGTCAGGATGCTAAACACTCTGCCTGCTCTGCCTCCCCTCCCATTTGAACTGCCTTAACACAAAAAACTTTCTCACACATTACCACACAACACAAAGATTTTAACACTGGACTCTGTGTCATCAAACGGGTTATTCACTAAACTCTCGGTCATGTGCTCATTCAGTTTGCACTACTTCTCATCAACTACTACCTCATACATATACTGTGTACATTAACTCATATGCTGCTTTGCCACTCTTTGCAAATGTCAATGCTAGAACCTTCAGTTTACTTTATAGATACACTTTTTATACTTTTTTTATACTACTATGCAAAAACTCAGGACAGTATTACACTTTTATTATTTCATTCTATTAGTTCATTAAATGTGGGAGGGGGCAGGTTAATCCAGCCTGGGTGTCTAGTGTGTTATGTGTTCTGAAAGTTGATTAGTATGGAGGATGGGTGTAGTATTTCTTCTGGGATGGGGACTAAGTGGATGTCCTTGATGATGGTCTGGGACTATGCATGGCCGGTGTGCGGGCCCTGGTTGGGGCCTGCTTTCTGTGCTTCCTGGCTCTGTCAGCGGTTAGGCGGGCGCCCTTGGCCGTATCGTCCATATGGGATTTTCTGTCCTCTTAGGCGGGGAGCTGACTGCGGTTCGTAGGGGTCTTGGTGGCCCTGGTGGATGTGGGCTGTTGGTTCTGCTGTTGGCGGCCCTCGGGGCCGTGTCCCTCTCTGGTCTATGGCTCAATGGCCTGGCGGTCGGAGAGGTGTTTTTTTTGCCTCGCTCCTTGGGTGGACCTTGGCGAACTGGGGGGGGGGGGTATGTAGGGTCAGCGGGGGAGCTGACTCGCTGCGGGAGCATTGTTCCTGCAGATATTTTCTCCCCATCCCTCACCACGCACCTCCGCCCTCTTCATCTCAAATTAATACATGTAGGGATTTTGAGACTCGGGTGTGCTGCAACGTTTTTACATCTCTGTTGTTCAGAACCACCTGGGACTCAATTTTATTATACACTTTAGACATTCACTCATAAACATCCTCATAAAATTCACATATAGGAATTGGGGTGAGCACTATGGTTATGGGTGGCGGGATGACATCACTCTCGCCCCCCGTGCCTATGCTCACTCACAATTATGCATTTAGACAGTAAGGGCCTGGGTTAGAGTTGGAGTGGAGGGGAAACTGGCATAATGCCAGCCTTTGCTCCTTCTCTTTCCTTTTTAAGTGCACTTTACAACAACACACACCAACAGCACATTTGGGGACGGGGGTGTGTGTGTCGGGGTCTAGATTTGTTAATTTCAATTTTATTTATTTATTTATTTATTTATATAAATATATATATATTTTTTTATTTTATTTTATTTATTTATTTATTTTTCTCTCACCCCCCTGGTTGCCTGGCGGACATTCTGGGAGTGGGCCTTCGGGGGTTGTGCTAGGCTATGAGGGGTTCGGGGCCTGGGGGTTCGCCGTGGGCGGGGCTGGAATTGCGCTCTCCCTGGGGCTGCTTGGGCTCGGGTGTCCTGTCCTGTCGGCAGGGCGAGGGTTGGGCCGAATCTTGGATGTCGGCTACTCTCCACCCCAGAATGAATGGGCCTACCTCCTGGGCTTGGGTGTGGGCTGCCCCATGTAGGGGGCAGGTACATGTCTTGGACCTAGGGGGTATAGAGGGTGCATCAGGATTATGAATGGAACGTGTCGTTATTGTTTGTCTTTGTGTGAGTGAGGATGAGGGTGGGTCTGAGTGAGTGTGTCTGTGTATGAATGTCTAATTGTCAGGCTGGGATTTGGACTGCCCCCTCTCTGTTACATCTGAGGCTACTTGGTGTCGCGCTCCTACCACGTGGCCCCCGGGTGGGTGTCCTTTTGCCTGCGGGCGTGCTGGGGGCCCTTGCTGTCGCTTTCGGGGGTTGGGCGCTTGGGCGTGTGTCGGCTCGGCCTGGTGGCTGCCTGGTGGGGCTCGGGTCCTCTGGTCCTATCGGGTCTGGGCCTGAGGGGTGGGCGTCCCCGGTGCCCGGGCCTCGGTGTCCGGGCCTGGGGCTACGTCAGTGCAGCGGGCTCTTGCAGCGGGCTCCGGCGGGGGCCTGTGGGTTTGTCGCTGTTGGCCTCCCGGGGGTCATTGTGTGTAGTCGCTGGTGGAGCTCGTCCGGTTCTCCCCCTTGGTCAGATCTGGGGAGAGGGTGAGTGGCTCGTCCTGTTCGGGTGGCCCTGGGGACTCTGGGCTCGGGGTCCTTCTTGGGGTCTTGGGCTTTGATCGCCCCTTCGTCTGCCTCGGGCCTTGGGGGGGCGGATCTCTGATGCTTCACGGTCGCTACTGAATGTTCTATTGGAGGAACCTTATTCACTTATGCATGCTCACAGCCACACACAAATGGATGCAGGGATGTATATGTAGATATCATATGCAGATATGTAGATGGATATGTGATATGAATGTATATGTATGTATACTGTATATATATTTGTAGGTATGGGTATGTTTATTTATGGAAATCTACTGCAAGTTCATGAATATTATTATTTATGCATGTGTGTTTCTTTGCTGTGTTCTGTCATGTGCTTTGCAGGATTGCGGACGCAGTTTGGATGTATTGGCCTTGTACTATTTTTGTGGATAATTGTTGTGTTTTGTTGTCTTACTTTCTATCTTTCCTTTCTCTCTATTAAAAAAAAAAGGAGCGAGCTGCTGCATCTGAAGTTATTCTATTGTGTTATACAAGATTCAAAGGCAGGACAACTGGTGCACACAGTATAAACTCTGGGAACAACTGTTGCCATTAGGTTTTTGTTTTCAGTGCTGTCCCTGTTCTGACTTGTCTGAAATGTAGTGTGAGAGATATCCCCTCAGGATTTGATTTCTTGGAATTAAAACAAACTCACTGATATGAACCTGATGACTCGTTAGCGTCTGTTACTCCAGGCAAAACAAAAGAAATGAAAAAAAAAGGGAAAAAAGAAAAGAAGAAGCATTATTATTATTTAATTATTACGCATTTTAAATCAGCCGCTCAACAACAGTTTGGTCTTGATAAGTATGACTTTTTTTCTTATTTTTAAATTTATTTGGCAACAAACCATACTAAACAACCAAAATTGTCATATAAGCCTTAAATAAACCAGCAAATGTTTGTAGCTGTCAAGGTACATTGAACATTTTCTAATGAGAATTGGAAGTACTGTACTCTCTCAAGTCTTTCCATGTTTACATGACTTCTCTTTTGATAAATGATTAATTAAATGTTTTGTTTTTTTTACAAACAAAGTCGTTCAAGCTCATAACTCCCTACTTTGAATCAGTTTCTGTAGTTTTGAAGAGAAAAAAATGCAGGTACAATATTCAAATCAGAGTGGAAGAGAAGGAAAATACTGTCATTAGACTAAAACAACTAAAATAAAGGTCAGCATTATGGTTCTTTGCATGATGGTATTTGTTATGCTATTTACAGTTTCTGTTTTCAAGTTCTCCATTCAGTAATCGTGCATCCATCCTGCCTGGACTCTCTTCTTCACCTCTTTACCACATTCCCCATTTTCCTGGACAGTGGACCCCAAGTACTTGAAGTCCTGCACCTTTGTGACCTCTGCTCCTTGTAGCCTCACTGTTCCACCAGCCTCCCTCTCATTCACACACATGTACTCTGTCTTACTACGGCTGACTTTCATTCCTCTTCTTTCAAGTGCATACCTCCACCTCTCCAAGTTCTCTTCCACTTGTTCCCTGTTCTCACCACAGATCACAATGTCATCTGCAAACATCATAGTCCATGGGGATTCCTGCCTGACCTCATCTGTTAGTCGGTCCATCACCAGAGCAAACAAGAAGGGGCTCAGAGCTGATCCTTGATGCAATCCCACCTCCACCTTGAAGCTATCTGTCACTCCTACAGCACATCTCACCACTGTCCTGCTGTCTTCATACATGTCCTGTACCAGTCTAACATACTTTTCTGCCACTCCAGATTTCCTCATGCAATACCACACCTCCTCTCTTGGCACCCTGTCATATGCTTTTTCTAAATCCACAAACACACAATGGAGTTCTTTCTGACCCTCTCTGTACTTCTCTATCAACATCCTCAAAGCAAAGATGGCATCTGTGGTGCTCTTTCTTGGCATGAAACCATACTGCTGCTCACAGATAGTCACCTCTTGTCTAAGTCTTGCTTCCACAACTCTCTCCCAGATCTTCATCGTGTGGCTCATCAACTTAATTCCTCTGTAGTTGCTACAACTCTGTACATCACCCTTGTTCTTAAAAATGGGAACCAGCACACTTCTTCTCCATTCTTCAGGCATTTTCTCACCCTCAAATATTCCATTAAATATTTGAGTCAAAAACCTCACTGCCATCTCTCCAAGACATTTCCAAACCTCCACTGGTATGTCATCAGGTCCTACTTCCCCTTCTTCATTCTTTTCAGAGCTTTCACTTCACCCTCACTAATCTTTCCCACTTCCTGGTCCACAGTTTCTATGACCTCCACTCTTCTTTCTCTTTCATTCTCTTCATTCATTAGCTCCTCAAAGTTTATGTTTATGTTTATTAAATTTGTTCATTTTTTTTACAAAAGAAACAATACAAGACAATCTCATAATGATAGTGTACAAAATGTAAAAAAATGAAAGGTAGCAGAAAGAAGAATAAATCTTATTATATCTGCCCCTTATCTCCAACAATCAGATTAAACAACAGTAGTCAAACCATGTAAACAATAATAATCTTCAACCAACTTTTTCCAACAATCAGGTTAAACAATAATATTCTTCAACCAACAGTACAAAATGACTAACTCTTTCTAATTTTCTAACTAATACAATACACATTACGTTATTTCACATATATTTTTTTAACACATTTGTTTTGATCATTTTTTTAAATGTAAACATTGACTTGGCATTTTTAACTACATTCTCCAAGCCATTCCATAATCTAATTCCCTGGATTGAGGTAGAACGTCCCTTCAAACTGGTTCTGAATTGTGGTTTTACAAACAACTCTGTTCCCTTAAGATTATAACAACTTTGTCTTTTAACAAAGTGCATTTGGATATTTAAAGGTAATGCATTATTTTGAGCTCTATACATAACTGATAAAATATTATAGTCTACCAAATCATGGAACTTCAATAATTTTAGTTGATAAAATAATGTACTTGATGGATGACGGTAATGCTTTCTAGTGATAATTCTTACAGCTCTTTTCTGTAATACAAAAATAGGCTTTGTGATTGTTTTACACGCTTTCCCCCAAACATCAATACAATAGATTAAGTGTGGAACAATGATTGTGTTATACAACAAATACAGAGCTTTATCATTCAATAGGTCTCTGACTTTGTACAGTACTGCTATCGATTTAGCTATTTTTATTCTTACAGAATTTATGTGTTGTTTCCATGTCAGTTTGTCATCAATGATAACACCCAAAAACTTCACCTCATTCACTCTACAAATCTCAACATCCTCAATTTTGAGTGGAACATCAACAGTTTTCTTTTTATTACCGAATATCATGTAATTAGTTTTCTCTAGATTTAATGATAATTTATTTATTTTAAACCAAGTTTGTATCTTGACAAATTCTGTCTTTATCAATTCTAACATTTGTTCTATATCTTCACCTGAACAGAAAAAAGTGGTATCATCAGCGAAAAGTACACATTTAAGGAGTCCTGACACATTTACCAAGTCATTCACATATAAAATAAAAAGCTTTGGTCCAAGTACAGAGCCTTGGGGAACTCCACATGTGATATTACAGAGGTCAGATCTTACATCATTTATTTGTACAAATTGTTTCCTATTTTTTAAGTAGCTAGATACCCACTGTAATGCTGGTCCTCTAATACCATATTTGTTCAGTTTTTCAAGGAGAATGGTGTGATCAATAGTATCGAATGCTTTTTTTAAATCAACAAAGATACTGATACAATGTTGTTTTTGATCGACAGCAGTAGTTATTTGTTCCATTAATTCCATGAGAGCCATTGATGTAGAGTTTTTTGATCTAAACCCATACTGACTGTTGCTTAGAATATTTTGTTTATCTATAAATTGGTCTAGTCTGTTTACAAATAGTTTTTCAAGAATTTTTGAAAACTGTGGTAACAAGGATATAGGTCTATAATTGTTGAATACACATTTATCACCATTTTTAAAAAGAGGAACGACCTTAGCTACTTTCATATTATCTGGAAAAATTCCTGTTGAAAATGATAAGTTACATATGTATGTGAACGGCTCAATAACATGGCTCATTATGTCCTTTACAAACATCATATCCATGTCCACCCAGTCTTTCGATCTCTTGTCTGTAAGATGTTTTACTACATTCATTATTTCCTCTTTGTTAGTTCCATTTAGGAAAATACTATTTGCACAACCTGTAATTGAGTGGATCATATTTTTATCTACTTTTGGTATCTTAGCTGCAAGGCTTGATCCAACATTCACGAAATATTGATTAAATCCATTTACAATTTCATTTTCATCATGAACTTCATCGTTGTCTTTTACAAAATATTTTGAAATACCAGTTTTTGCTTTATGATTCTTCAGTACACCATTCATTACTCGCCATGTTGCTTTCATATCACCATTAGTTTTATCTAATAATTTACTATAATATTCTTTCTTATGTTTCCTTATAATCCCTACTAATTTATTTTTATACTTTTTATATTTTTCTTCTGCGCTCTGACTTCGCAATTTCAAGAAACATGAATACAAATAATTCTTTTTTTTACATGCATTTCTTAACCCTTTTGTCATCCATGGTTGATCATTCGTATTTCTCTTTGTGTAATTTGTTTGCACACAATTCTTTTCATACAGGGTTTCCAAGATATTCATAAACTCATCATATGCTCTGTTCGCATCATCAACATACACATCATTCCAGTCTTGTTTATCCAGATCCTCTTTCAATTTTTCCAAAACTTTTTTTGATGTGTTTATGATCTTTTTCTTCGTTGTGACTGCTTTTGTGATATTTTGATCATTTTTAAAGATTGTGAAAACTGGTAAATGATCACTTAAGTCGGTCGTTAAGATACCACCTATCACATCCCCATTTGTTATATTTGTGAAAATATTATCAATTATTGTGGCACTATGAGTTGTAATTCTTGTTGGCTTTGATATCAATGGATACATATTTAAACTGTACATTGAGTTTATAAATGTGCTTATGTTATTTGAATCTGTTTTATTTCCCATATCAATGTTAAAGTCTCCACACAAAAAAATATTTTTATTAAAACTCTTCTCCATTAGTTCCAAGATTTTATCAGTGAATATTTCTATATTTGCTCCTGGTGATCTATATACACAACTTATTATTATGTTTTTATCGTTTTTGTTTATAATTTCTATTGTTATCATTTCCATAATATTATCAACTATTATTGACATTTCATTATTTAATTTACATTTTATTTCATTATTGACAAATAGTGCGACACCACCACCTCTTTTATTATTTCTGTTCATATGATATAATTCATACCCCTCGATGTGAATATTACTTGTGTTATCATCATTAAGCCATGTCTCTGACAGCGCTATTATCGTAAAAGTTCTATTTAATTGTTTTAAGTAATCTGTTATTTTGGATATGTTTGCATTTATACTTCTGCTATTAAAGTGAATAATGGAGAGAACTCCATTTGATATATTGATGTCATTAAACTGCTCTTCATTATAATATTCGCTATCATTTATTACAAGAACGTACTCCTTCCCTCTTCCCATCACACTCTCCTCACTTGTTAGAACATTACCATTCCTATCTTTAACAAGCCTAACCTGCTGCACATCCTTTCCAGCCTGATCCATCTGTCTTGCCAATTGGTACAAGTCCCTTGCACCCTGTTTAGTGTCCAGTCTCCCATACAACTCATCATACACCTTCAGTTTAGCCTTTGCTACCTCCCTCTTTGCTCTATGTTCCACCTCCTTATATTCCTGTCTCCTCTCTTCATTACTCTCATTGTCATTTCTTCTTGCCATCCTCTTTTTTTGAATAGCTTCCTGCACTTCATTATCATTATTCCACCACCAGGTTTCTTTCATCCATTTTCTGTCCGGATGACACACCAAGTACATTCCTACCTGTCCCTCTTATTACTGTTGCTGTTGTAGCCCAGTCATCTGGAAGCTCTTTCTTACCACCCAGAGCCTTTAACAGCTCCTCTCTGAATTTCTCACACCTCATCTTCCACCATTTGGTCTTCTCTGGTTTTACTCTTTTTCTCTTCTTCACAACAACAGTACAGTAATTCTACACACAACCATCTGATGGCCACACTCTCCCCTGCCACAACCTTACAGTCCTCAGTCTCCCTCAGGCTCCTCAGAATCTAGTCTAATGGCAGACCTACTAATGAAAGACATTTTTTTATATTTTGTACATTATCATTTATGGGATTGTCTATTGTCTCTTTTGTAAAAAAAAAAATGAACAAATTTAATAAACATAAACATAAACCTACGTCTTTAACACAATTATTTTATTTATCCACTTCCATTACATAGATTGAAGATAATATAAATAATAACAACAATGACAATAACAATAATAATCCCTCTGTCTTATACCTTAAAATCTTTTAAAATATGTTTTGCTGTTCTAACGTTAAACTGGCCTGATTGCTTTATTTAAAATTGATTCCACATAACAGCCACTAGATGGGACCAAAGAATCGCCTTTCTTTACAAATGCTCAGTGTTTAGTGAATAAAATGGGACAGCAGTGACTAAAGTAATGCAAAATAAAGGATGTATTTATTCCCCCCCCCTATCAAACCACATGCGCATAAAGACAAAAACATTTATCAAACAAGTTACATTTATTTATTTGTCACATATTTCCTGGGATCACGAAGCTATAGTTAGTGTAAATTAAAATTAATTAATTAAACAAGAAAAAAACAACAATCTGAAACATTTGACTAAAATATTATGGACAGTTAAAAAATTATATAGATACTGTATATGTATATGATATATATATGATCATCAGCTGATCTTATCCTCACACAGAGACACCCAGACTTGATTGGCGCGCGTGCACTCTGCAGATCAGTGCACAGCTTCTGGGTGTCAGTCTCAGTGAAAGGAAGAGCAGAGAGAATGAGAGAGTCTCTGGGATGCTGCTGATGACTCAAGAGGATGCTGCTGCTCACTTTTGCAAACTTCGGTTCAACGTGATGCTTTGCGCTCTTCTTGGACTTTTTACGCGCAAACTGGAAGAGGTGTGCGCGTTTTCACTCCCACGGACAAAAAAATAGCTGGTTCTTTTATATTTATAGATAATTTGCAATGACTCGTTTTCATTTCAGGGCACGTGAGGAGCAGCTGGAGGGTCCATGCAGCACTCCTCCTCAACGCGTGCCGGGATGCTGAGCCAAACCTTCCCGGACTTCACGGGACTCACGCTGTCCGCCTGCGGCTCCAACAAGGCGGACATCTGTGCGCGGAGAGCCGGGTTTGGATCCCACATCTGCCGGAGCCCCTATGAACACGACCAGAGCCACCCGAACCAGAACCACCCGACCCGGGCCAGCCCGAGGAGACTCGTCGCTCTGCCCGAGGAGAGAGCGCATCTGGCGGGTAGAAGTGCGCGCCCGTGCGTCTCCCTGCCGCCTCGTCAAGGTAAGCTGGTGACTTTGATTAAAATAAGTAAAATATATGATAATATTAATAAAAATATATATTTAGTTAGTTAGTTTTGTGTTTTGTTGTTAAAATATCTTAATATAAAATATTTCTGCATCATTTAGTGCAGCTATGTGGCTTTATTTATTTGTTTATTTTGGCTGTTTATAATTAAACACAGACTTGGATTCATTTGCCAGTTCATAAATAACTTTAGAATCAAAGTCTGCCATCATGTCATATTAAAGCCATGTGGAGGGTGTTAACAATGCAAAACAGAAAATCTGAATTTTTGCCTCAAAACACAGCCATGGACAGCTTGTATTTCTGTCACTCAGTTATTTACATATACATTTTGTCCAGTGTTACTCCTAAAATAATTGCTTTGATTCTTATTTCTGTGACATAGAAATGGACAGAGTCAGCAGGGAGGAAACACATTGAAAAGAACAATGACACAGATTGAGATTACAGATGTGAGGGTTCTTCATGTTGTGACAGTGGTGCTGGGGGTTCATTACAGACCACATCCTACATTATGATGAGCCTGAACCCACTCTCTTATTAGCAATCACCCCTCTTCAGCCAGAGTGCATCAGCAGATCTTGTCTCTGCAAACACAAACCATATGTCTGCTGGATGTGCCCTCAGCCCCTCCGTCTCACGTGCAGCATCCCTGAACCACAATCAATCGTCTCATTGTCTGCAGAGAGAGAGAGAAAAATAAAAAAAAGGCTTTTGAACTCTCTTTTGTAAATTATGTCAACGTGAAGATGCGCTTTGTGGATTGTGTTGTGCAGAATCAAAGTGGAGCAGGACATTTTTGCAAACGTTTGAAGCAATGGAAGCTTTTTTTATATCTTCTTTTTAGTTTTAGCTTTTTTCTGTGAACTTAAATTCAATTATGTATGTGTTCCTACTGTGAACACATGCTGTATTCCAGGTATTTCTTTTTCTTTAGACGAGCATAAGCGTGAGCGGGATCCAGTCGTCGTCCATCTTTTGTAAGATGCCCGCACTGATCACATTATTGGAAGTTTTAATCTCAACCATTGCTTTACATTTACGCTTGAAGAATCTGTAGGGAGGAAGAACTCAGACCTTTAACAGTCAGCTTGTGATTGGGAAAAGTGAAAATGTACTCAGTGCTGAAAGAAACTCATGAGAGACATCTATTGGGGGTTTCAATATAGATTTACTGACTTTCTTCATTTCCACCAGCTGGTGTTAGAATGTGTTACCTGCTGTCTCCTTCATCATCGTTTTACATTTTGACCTACCATCCACTGAGTTATAAATACTTCAGCCCACCAGCAAACTGTTTGGACCAAAGAATGTGAGTTTTGAATGAAGCTCAGCATCATATGGTACCTGAAGGTTCTCCTGATGGAAGGTTCTCCTGATGGAAGGTTCTCCTGATGGAAGGTTCTCCTGATGGAAGGTTGTCCTGATGGAAGGTTGTCCTGATGGAAGGTTCTCCTGATGGAAGGTTCTCCTGATGGAAGGTTCTCCTGATGGAAGGTTGTCCTGATGGAAGGTTGTCCTGATGGAAGGTTCTCCTGATGGAAGGTTCTCCTGATGGAAGGTTCTCCTAATGGAAGGTTCTCCTGATGGAAGGTTCTCCTGGCCTGAGCTTGTTTGGAAGGAAATGTTTGACTTGGAGGAGGCGAGTGATAAACGGAGCAGTCTGTTTTAGGGAAGATGGCTTTGACACACTTCATTTTCACACTTGACGTGTTCTGCAAGCGAACACACAAACACAGCAGCATCCAGTGTGTCCCAGTTCAACAGAACAGAAGTGTTTTAATGTCAAGTGGCAACAAGGTGATCTTGTCCTGTAGTGTCGTGGTTCGCAGGATTTGTAAATGTCCGACTGTGGTGCGATGATTCCTGTTGGGAAACATCCGTCCAGCACAATGTCGCTTTGATCCTCTGTCAGGAGCCAGTTTGTTCTCATGCACTGATCATGCTTTTAGTGTTTCTTTAGTCAAAGTCAAAGTCAACTTTATTGTTAAAACTGCAATATGTACAGGACATACACAGGATTGAAATTGCATTTCTCTCAGTCCCTCGGTGCAACAGTAACCATTTAAACACTAAAACACTAAAACATTTAATAAACATAAGCATAAAATGAAATAATAAAAGTGTAATACTGTCCTGAGTTTTTGCATAGTAGTTTTTGCATATAGTAGTATAAAAGTATGAAAAGTTACACCAACACTAAAACACTAAACATTTAATAAACATAAGCATAAAATGAAATAATAAAAGTGTAATACTGTCCTGAGTTTTTGCATAGTAGTTTTTGCATAGTAGTATAAAAGTATGAAAAGTTACACCAACACTAAAACACTAAACATTTAATAAACATAAGCATAAAATGAAATAATAAAAGTGTAATACTGTCCTGAGTTTTTGCATAGTAGTTTTTGCATAGTAGTATAAAAGTATGAAAAGTTACACCAACACTAAAACACTAAACATTAATAAACATAAGCATAAAATGAAATAATAAAAGTGTAATACTGTCCTGAGTTTTTGCATAGTAGTTTTTGCATAGTAGTATAAAAGTATGAAAAGTTACACCAACACTAAAACATTTAATAAACATAAGCATAAAATGAAATAATAAAAGTGTAATACTGTCCTGAGTTTTTGCATAGTAGTTTTTGCATAGTAGTATAAAAGTATGAAAAGTTACACCAACACTAAAACACTAAACATTTAATAAACATAAGCATAAAATGAAATAATAAAAGTGTAATACTGTCCTGAGTTTTTTGCATAGTAGTATAAAAGTGTAAAAAGTATATCTATAAAATAAAATGAAGGTTCTGGCATTGACATTTGTAATAGAGTGACAAAGCAGCATATGAAGTTTATGTACACAGTATATGTATGAGGTAGTTGATATTGGTATAGAGGTAAAGTGGCATATGCAATAAGGCTAGTAAAAAAATATATATATATCAGCAGTAGTGTAGATATAAAAAGTAGTGTAAATGTAAACAGTAGTAATAAATGTAAACAGTAGTAATAAATGTAAACAGTAAATGTAAACAGTAGTATTGTCAGGTTCCTCTGGTGTTAGACCCACGTGCAGGTGAGTGAACGAGGCAGGAGTTGTAAAATAATAATAATTTATTTTAAACAACAAAACAAGAAGCTGTCAGGGCAGCAAACAACTCACTCTGGCAAAACTGGAGCAGAAAACGGGTGAGGACATCATCAGAGTGGTGAGGAGAGGACTGAATTGTCTGTGTGAACAGAACAATGACCGGACAAACAGTGGAGGAGAGGAAGGCTTTTTTTAAGGCAGAAAGAGAGTGGGTAATGAGTTCAGCTTGGCTGGTGGCTGCTGAGACAGGTGTGAATGATTAAGGCTGAGGGCTTGAGCACAGAGAGACAGACTGAGGAGTGAGTGGGAAATGACAGAGACTGAATGAGATACACAGAAAAGAGAAATCACAATGCTTAGAATAACAAAAGTATGACAGGAGGGGAAAACACAAATAAACATAAAGAAACACAGACAGGGACAGAGCCTGACAAGTATGACTACAGTATAGGCAGTAATGTAATACAAACATTAGTGCAAATATAAGAAGTAGTGCAAACTGAATGAGCACATGACCGTGAGTTTAGTGAATAACCCGTTTTGATGACACAGAGTCCAGTGTTAAAATCTTTGTGTTGTGTGGTGGTGTGTGAAAGTTTTTAGTGTTAATGCAGTACAAGTGGGAGGGAAGGCAGAGCAGGCAGAGAGTTTAGCATCCTGACTGCCTGATGAACAGAGCTGTCACTCAGTCTGCTGGTTCGAGCCGACACGTCATCATCTTTACACGTTCATGCAAAAAATGAGCAGTGTGAGAGTTTTACTAAAGGCTCAGTCATATTTTCTTCTCAACAGAAATGACATTTGGCATGCAGAAATAACTGGTCCTCATCACAATGAAACACTTAAACTATAATGAAATACTGTATCTGGGAACATCACAAGGTCTGTGCTCTTTTTCACCAAATGTGGGGAAACGCTCCTTTAGTTGTTTCACAAAGAAACTGCTTGGAAGTAGTAAATACTTAATATCTCAAATTTCAGTGTTTTGTTCAAGAAAGCCAAACATTTCAAGAAATCGTGCTTTTAAAGGTTTTTTTATATGTTGAAGAGCAAAGTGGTGAATTAATCCAAAGTCTTTCATCAATTATGTGATTAATTACATAATAAAAACCTTGTTTGGATCACTGAGCATAATTAATATTCTGTGGAGAAAATAAGCTATTTTCAATGCCCAAAGACTGCTCTATGTTTTGTTTATGCTGCATAACAATCAAATATGTATATTAAGAACATGCATATTAACTAATATATTTAAGCATGGAACAGATCCATAGCTTCAAGGAGGAGAAGATGGAGGAGGAAAACAATAAATGATGCATCTTTACTTCTCCAATAGGTTTCGTTGCACTTTTGTAAAGTTTAGAAAACATTTGATGTCACAGCTGTATATTTATTGTTGTCTTGTGTTTTTCGATTGTATAGATCAGGGGTCTGCAACCTTTATGATCAAAAGAGCCATTTTTACGCCTTCGTTCACTAAATTAAAAGTGTTCAGAGCCACAACAACCTGCTACAACTGGGATTCTCAACTGGTGGTCCATGGGCCACTTTACTTTGTTGGAGGGGGCTTTTGTGTCCACTAGGGGTGAAATTACAAAGCTAAAAATATCTAATGATTTATATTTTTACAATTTAAAACAAATAAAAAGACCAGATTCTTGTAAAAAAAGGGAGGGGGGGTAGCTCTTATAATTAACAAAAACTATGAACTAGCAGACCTGTGTAAGTTTTTTTTAATCGTGGGAAAATTAATTCAGTATAGAAAAAAAACATAAAGTGAAAGTGAGTATGTTTTACTCCTTGTACTAGTTCCATTGTTCACATATTTGTAAAAGAAATGACAGGAAAATAGCTAAAACAAGTCTTTTTTTTAAATAACAACCAATAAAATTCAGTTTTATGTTCGTTTTTTAGTCAAAGCTTGAAGAGGAACCAGCTCTGGTGCGACCTGCGGCTCAGAGCTGCAGGTCGCAGACCCTTGGACAACAAGAATAACTTTTTGGGTCAGATTTTTTAGCACCCCCCCTCCCCCCTCCAAAAACCCCCCAAACAACAACAACAGCAGCAACAACAACACAACAAAAACAACAAAACAAACAAAGAAAATTATTAA
>JBBPBX010017843.1:0-14986 GCA_038048925.1 Garcialebias charrua | reverse complement strand
TACTGTAACTGCAAGTCTTGTCTGGGTCTTTTTGTGTTCGTGCAGATGTTGAGAAATGCTGATCAATCATGCTGAGGACCAGACTTAGCTTTTTTAGATTTTTCTACCTGGATTATTGAGCATGCATCAGGGTATGCTGAGGGATGTTAATTTTTTTTAATGTTTGATTCTGTTAGTTTCACTGTTGAATCATTTTAAAGAACATTAAAGATTAAGATCGCGGTATAACTTCTCTACACGCAGACCTGTTTATGGATACAGTAACATTCTTTTCACAAGTTTTCTCACTCGTCACCACTTTCCCATGAGCCAAAAAGCCTCAGCCCACGTCTTTGTGTTCTCTATGAGCTCAGCAGTGAATTATGGGTAAATGTGAGCGCTTCGTCTGGGAAGGGTGTCACAGGCTGTAATGTTTGCAGCATGTTCCACTGATTCATAAAGCTCGGACGTGCTGCTGCTGATGATTCTGCAGCGGTATTCCTGTAAACTCCTGTCTGCAAAGAAGGGGATGCATTCGTAATGGAATGTGGAGCAATTCCTGAGTCACGTTCAGCAGAGAGAAGGCCGCCATCTGCTCAGCTGAATCACCTTCAGCTTGGCCAGAAATGCATGTGAGAATAAAGTGTCGCATTAGCTCCACTGAAGAGAGACAGATTCATGCAGCTAACCCACCAACAAACCCCAGAGCTTCATCCTCTCTGTCCTGTTCTGTCACTGTTGTCAGAGTCAGCAGAGTTCTTCTCATTCTTATGTAACCAGAGCGGCATGGCATCTTACTCTAACCAAAGGCATTCTGACTCTCATTCTGCCAAGAAACCCAGTCACACAGCAAAAAAAAAAAAACATTCAGTTTGAGTGTGTTGAAATATCCCTGGAATACTCCAAGTACTCTGGGCCTCAGTGTGTCTCCATAAATGTCTTTATTTTTAGCCTAAAGCTCACTTTCAGCAGTGTCTTGGTAAAAACACAAATAGGCTGCCAGGTCCTTGTTTGTGAACAATTAACTCCACCGATAAGGTCCATACCAATTTTATCAAATACATTTTAACCCAACTCTGCAGGTTTTTGATTTTTCCTTTTATTAAAAAAGCTAAAACAAATTGTATCCACTTTAAAGTAATAAAGCATAAATTTAAATATTAACTTTATTTGTCTAAATATAGGCAAATTTGTTGGATATGTCAATGTGACATTACATTTTTAAATTTAAAACAACTTTTGTATTTACTTTAAATCTAATTAGGTCTATCTATCTATATCTACATCTATAATGTATTCACCATGTTTTTTCTTGACAACTTGTCCTAAAGTTATTCCAAAAGACTTTCTGGTGGATTTGAGAGAATTATCCCACTTTAAGGCCAGATGCTGGGTAAATGAAGTAGCTAAATCATTATTTTCTCATTTCTCATTTTTCATTATTTTCTCCAATTTCATTTAAACATTTGAAGAATAACTGCTAAAACTTGCCATTTCTCTTTACTGCGGGTATAAAAACCAATGACTTTACATTTTGCATTATGTTTGGTCAAAGCTTCAAGGAGCCGCAGACCAAGGACCAAAGAGCCACATGTGGCCCAAGAGCCGCAGGTTGCAGACGGCCTGCTCATGCGCCTTCAGGCTCGTCTCACATTCGTCTCTCTGCAGGACCAGCGCACGGGTGGCTTTTTGATTTACACTCTCGGCTGTGCCACTTGCTGTTCTTGGCTTGAAGCTGCCGTGCTTCATCAAAGAAGAATCCGCTCCGTCTGAACGGCGCAGTTAGGACGGCCGTCCGCCACGCTGCTGACTCTGCCAGCGCAGGGCTGAGAGCTCCCTGGGAGCTGCCAGCTACAGAAACAGAGCCTGGAAGAGAAAAGATTTGGACATAATGAACAGGCTTTGCTGACCTCCTTAAACTACACTCATGATGAGAGAATGAAAGTCCACCCTCTTGATTCTAACGTTGCATAAATGAGGACATAATTTCAAACAATAACCGTTCTAAACTTATTGGAATGTCCTTTTTGTCGCCATGGCTGCGTGGTGCCAAACAAGCCCTGATCATCACCCCTCCACCCCCCTGCTTGCTGATGGTTCATTACAGCAAAACATCTCTACCTTTTTTCTCATCTGTTCCTGGCAACCTTTGAAACAACCCAGGCTTGTTCAGTCTTCAACGGTCCTGTCATGAGCGTGTAGTTCCCCTAAGAGCTGGATGAACGTCTGTCGAACGCTAAGGACACGTTCATCAGTTAAAGATTTATAACCTGCCAGTTATAAATCCATTTCAAGCTGTGAAAAGCTCCATTTGAATTAATTTTCCTCCAAGGAAAGTTTTATTCTGAAAAATCAAACCAGGAAATGCCGTTAATACGGTCTGAGTTGAGGCAGACGTCTGGAGACGCTGAAAACGGTAAACGGACTGACCAGTTGGACCAAGGGGGACTGACCGTCTTCACGAGGTAACAAAGTCGTCAAATGCTTTGCCAAGTGTACCGACGTTGTAGCTGAGATCGGCCGGAGAGCTGCCATGCTTCCTGGTTAAACCCACATTCACACCACGCCTTCCATCTTTCATCTTCCATCTTCCTCCTAAACTCTTTCATGAAACTTTCTTTTATCTCCTAAGCCAGTAAACTAAGTTAATGTGCCTGCAGAGATAAGTTATACAAAGACCCATAGCTTGTTCTGTTGTATCTAAATTTGAATCTGTCTACAGTTAAAGCTGCACTAACTTTGTAATGCAGTCTGTAACTTTTCTAACAATATATTTTTAACATATTTCTTCACTCTGTCACTATCTACTGACAGACTGATGTTAGACAAAGTAATCTCTGAAAAAAACTATAGTCCCCTTGCTTCTCTATCAGCATTTATAAAAACACTAAAAACACAGAGTGACCCGTCCTTAACCAGCCAATAAAAACAGAGTTTGTAACCAGCCAATAAAAACAGAGCTTGAATTTGAATCAGCCAATAAAAACAGAGCTTGAATTTGAATTTCAGCAGAGCAAGGGGAGCAGAGCCATATATGGCTCTGAGGGGGAGGGATCAGAATGCTTTGCCTGTTGAAAATATTTCTAAGTTCTGCGCTCTACAGAAAGTTACACATAGCACCTTTAAATTATAGGAAATTCCGGTCGACCAATCCATGTAAATGTGTGATGTAATTTAATGATTTGTTAATTAAATGATTCAGCTCTGCTGTTTCAACATAAATTAATGTTTCATGTGAATTTCATCTCGTCTGGTCACATTTATCTGTTTGAATCCTAAAAAGAGAGAACTTGTTAAAATGAAATGCTAAGAATTTGGGGCAGATAAAATCTGCTCACTCTTTCATTTTGGAATATTGTACAGTCAGTAAAATTGACTAGTGCATATATCCTACAAGCGCTAACATTTAACCTGCTAACTGGGGCCTGAGCACGGTCTGAGGTGTAGCAGCTTCTCTGAGCATTGCACAGTCTGACCTGGGGTGAATTTGCTGGAATATCTTTTAAGATTTGCAGTTGTCTTCAGTGTTTTCCACTCGTTCATTTTTCTGTCTGTAGAACGTTGGCCTCTACTTAGTTAGATCATTCCTTTTAACCCTCCCCACATTGATGGACTGCAGCTTCTCTGAAGACCTTGCTGCTGTCCTTCCTTCTTGGCATTGTGCTAACACAGCAGCAAACTGCTGAAACTTCAGCTTTTATAGAGGTGATCACACTGATGCAAGGGATGTCATTGGCAGGCTGCTGGAAAAGGGAAAGGTGGGTTTAGTTTTCAAACATAGCTTTTGCTTTTTAGCTCTACATTTGTTTAATAAGCACTAGCCTGATGGATTCTGTTTTGTGTTGTACACTTGAGGTTAGCTTAGCACTCGATTTTTTATAATCAGTCAGTTGGTCATCGTTAACTTCATGCAGACTCCCACACTGGTACATTTTCATCTTTAAATCCCTCCTTGGTCTGCTGTCTTCATATATCTCCTCCTTCATGTCACATTGTCAGTGCAGCTACAGCGTGCGCTCTCAAGACATCGTTACCTGCAGCGTCCCCTCAGTGCAGACTGAACTTTTTATCTATTTTTTTTTCTTTTTAGAGTGCAGCAGTGCACTACTACTGGAATGTGTTTCCTTTTGTTAAGCTACTTATTTTTAATTGAAAACAGACAGAAATGACATTTGTTATTTCATTTAGTGGATGTTAAAGACTCCAATGATATTTTATATGCATTTTATGTCTGTTTATTGTTGTGTGTACCTCATCTGTGTTCTTTGTTTGGAACAGGTTTCTCTTGAAAATGAGTCCTCGTGACTCAATGAGACTAACCTGTATAAAGAAAGGTTGACTCATGAGAGGCCTCTCTGCATCTTTATAATGATCAAGCTGTGAGTAACATCCCCGACAAATCAAAGTGTGAATCAGAACACTGTAAACTGTTTGAAATGTTTGACCTTTGGGCCTGAATTTGTTTAAACGCTGTCTGCAACTCATTTTTCTTGCATGGTCAGTCATGTTGGAGATGACTCCAGCAGCCAATCAGACTTTGGCTCCAGCCGAGTGGTCACAAAACAAACAGGCAAACACATCGAAGCCCAGGCTGTTTTAATGCATTCATTAGCGCAGAGGAGGGAGCAGCCAAAAAAGCGTAGTTTTATCCTCTCTCTTGTACTGTGCCTGTGCCAGGAAGCTGCCATGGGGCAGGACCCAGTCAGCTCACTGCACCATTGGCTGAGGCTGCCCCAGAGGAGTAATGAGAGACGTTATAAAGTCCAATAGTGCAGTTTATATACTTTATTAGTGCTTGTTAATAAGAAGCACTGGAAGAAAAAGCTGTTCTCTATAGTCGCATGCACTATAACAACCTCCTCACCAGGACTAATAGGCACACACAATGATGGTTGCTTTGATGAAAAAGTTTTGTCTATGAAGCTTTTATTACAAATCATTTGCTTTTTGATTGATGGGACTCAAAATATTCAGATGTGGATTAGTTCTTTGTAAGTTTGACTCTATAAAGCCATTTAGAAAAAGGGAGACATTTTCTAGCCAATTCTTACTTGCATTGATTAAGTCTAGTTAATTCCAATGTGTGTTGTTGTGTATGTGTGTGTGCATGCGCACATGTGTGTGTGTGTGTGTGTGTGTGTGTGTGTGCGTGCATGTATGCTTGTTTATGTTACTTTGTGAGAACCATTTTGAACGCATACTACATTGTGAGGACCAACTGCTCTTTGTGAGGACCAAAGCCCACAGTCCCTATAAGGTTCAAGTGTTGTTGGGGGGTTAGGGGTTAGGTTTAGGACTAAGTTGTGAATGGACCTTACCAAGCTCCGCCCACAGGGCCGCGTTTCATTGGCTAATGCCCATTTCACATCACAGCGCAGCTACCAGGGGCGTGACCGTCTCACAAACAAAAGCTACAGTAGTAATAAACACATGTGCTGGTGAAGATTCTCAGTCATCCAGGACATGATAAAAGTCAAAAAAGGCATTCGATACAGAACAACTGGACTTTATTTGTAACAGAAGACGTTTTGCTTCCCATCCGGGGAGCTTTATCAATTCAATGAGCATAAACACATGCTAATTCACATCGTGAGCTAGCATACGGGCAGAAAGGTTTTGCGTCAGGGCTGGAAAAATGGTCCTCCACTGTCAGTGGGGTATCTGTACAAGAGATGTCAGGTACCCTGACCGTATTTGTGGAAGTAAAATTCACAGTTTTCCTAAATGTGAAACTGAATGCCTTGCTTGGATCGAAGCCTGTGCACCACCACATTTACCGATACCGATACAACTTCTACACCTTGAAGCCTGTCTGTTACACAGTCTTACGTTAGCTGAAGAGATCAATATGCAATGTGTACCGTATCTAACATACATTAAAGATTTCATTCTACCTGAAAAGGCTTTTCACTAAACTGTAATCGTGTTAGCCACGCTAGCACCGAGTACAGTGTATCAAGGCCTAGGCACACTCAAACATTTGCCAACAACAGAAATCACCGATTTCAAAAGTAACCCTCAAAACCATGAATGCATGACTTACCCAGCCTTGCAAGAACAATAGGCATCAGTGATCTTGTCCACAGCTATAATAATGCTGAGGGTGTGAGGATCTGCTGTTTTAGCATTTCGCTGTGATGCACACAATGTTGGAGGCATTGTATGGCTCAAACAACTTGATGTCGTCCAAAAAAGATGACAGGAACTTGTTGGTTCCCCTGTCCATTGTTGTGGCTGATATTTTGTTGAAATCCAGCAGAAATGATACACTAATCGACTCAGACATACTCTGCAGTGAGTCAGTCGACGCCATGTTTCGATTGAAACTAAGCTCCGCGAGGCTTTGTTTGTGAGACATGCAGCCATGTGAGGGTTTAGGGGGCGCTTCTAGGCGGAGCTTGGTAAGGTCCATTGCAGATGGGTTAGGGCTAGGGTCAGGCATGTAACTAGTTAGGTTTCGGGTAAGGGTCAGGGTTAGGCTATAGAAAATGAATGGAAGTCAATACAGAGTCCCCAAAAAGTACATTTACAAGAACATGCGCACGTGAGTGTGTGTGTGTTTGCTTGTTTTCAGCTTTAGTGAAAATTCTCATGAATCAATAGATTTTAATGAAACTTTCACAAAGAAATATTTGACTGTACTGTACATCTACGATCAACCCCATTGAAGCTAGTCGCCACAACGAAGTAACCTAAGCATAAGGGGCCGGTTTGGTTTAGAGGTAGGGCAGCCGACTTGGAACCAGAAAGTTGCAGTGCAACTCCCAGCCATTCCCACGTGTCGGGGTGTCTTTGAGCAAGACACCCAAACACTGATTGTATGCGATCTGTTTTTAGGATTCTGCAGTTGAATTTTGGAGTCAGCTGTGTCTGTCTGTTAGCAAAAAATCCCATCAACCACTGGACCAATATTGGCAAAACGCTTGTAAAGTAATCATTGAGTGTACATCTAGAACTCAGTACCATTTAGTCAATCCAGTTCAAAATGGCCACCATAGCTAACCAAACTTAGCTAACACCAATATGGCTATAACTCTGCAGTTTGATATATTTTTAGCTAAAATTTGAAGTGATAGTAGCCGGGACAGTTGTAGTTTAAAACTCTGGGCAGTGGGTGATATGCATTCTTTTAAGAAATGCCAGGCCTTTGACCTTTAGAAATAATAATTGAATAAACTGGACAGCAGAAGTCGGTATGATAAGAAGACGTGTTTTTTTAGGGGGTAACATTGTGTTCAGGTTCTGGGAGCTTGGCCAGGCCCAGAATGGATGTTAATAAAGTTTTGCAGCTCCGTGCCAGCGCAGCGCTCAGGGTTACGTTTACAGATTGTTTACAGAGCTTTTATTTGAGAGTAAAGCCTGCTGGTTAGCGAGTTACAACCACAATGTGGAGGAGATGGTGTATGGCGATAAGGAGATGTAGCTTCCTTTTATGTGGTGCTGCAAAAGCCTTTTTTACATCATTGTGTGGGAATATTTTCAGTACGAGAACCTCTCAAGAATTGAAATAGCACCAAGTGCAGCAAGTTTTTGCTTGTTTCCTAAAACATTTGGTTATTTTTTCCCCTTACAACTTTCTTGTTAATCTATGACCTTACTTTATAACATTTGTTACTTTTTTTAAGCAAAGACTGGGCCCGACTGATTGATATTAGCAGCAAAAACATATTTCTGTTCATTCTCCTGTTTCTGCTTGTCATGCCAGACGTCTGTTCTTAAATAGAGCACGAGCTGCAAAAAATGTTAGAGGAGTCCGAAACGGTTGTAGTTTGTACCTGTTTTACTGATTTGGCCGCCTTTAAGAGCTGGCTCGATCCCCTCTTTTGGCTCTGGATGCATTTAGCAGACGAGCTGTTCCAGAGTTCCCACTGGAAACATTTCGTAACATATGCTATCTCGATGCTTCGCGACTGTCTGTCTGATTTAGAGATTGAGTTTTAAAATAATCTGCACTGTTTCTATCAGCTTTGAATTGATTTCAGAAAAAAAAGATCCCCAAGAGGTTGTTGGAGATGGTTCAGTTAATTGATTTACTGTTTCAGAGGCTAAATGTGAGGTTTATGTTTCTTTCATTTGGACTTACACTCATGTGGCGTGCTCAGCGAGTGTTAAATGGCTCCACATTGCACTGACTAACAGCTTCAGTATGCACTCTTCATTAACATGCTTACCATTCCCCTTCAGACGCAGAAGTCGTCTTCTATAACACAAACGTCATGTTGTACACGTCTCTTTTATGGGGCTCGTTGTAACAGTGAGCTGATTCGTTGGTGTTTGACCACACAAAGTGAACATGAGCCTTCACCTGGAAAACAACAAAAAAGCCACATTCTTGTTGTATATTTATTTATTTTTGACGACTAATTTGAACAGAGAACAAACCAAGCCAGAAAGTTAAGAATTCAAAAAAAATTTGGAGGGGTTGTTAAAAAAATAAAATAATAATAATCAAAGTTTATGCGCAATAATCCAGGTAAAAAAAAAATCCAACAAAGTTCAGTCAGGTCATCGGGATGGTTTCTTTTTTGTTGTTGAGATGTTTCGTCCTTCATCCAGAAGACTCCATCAGTTCAAGGAGCCAGAAGCAAACTCAGTCCCATAAGCAGCACACTCACATAGTGGACCAACCCGTTTGCTCGTGATATGATGTATTATTGAGCATGAACTTTGATGCTTTGAACTAGGGGTGCAGGGAAAAAAAATCGATTTTTTAAAGAATCTAGATTCTTGGTCCTGGCGATTCAGAATTGATTCTAAAAGTCCCAAAATTGATTTTTTTTTTTTAACATTAAAACCCAAAAGATAAAGAAAATAAAACCTTATCTCATAGTATATGAAAGAATACATAAAATGAAAGGTGGCAGAAAGAAGAAGAAATCTTATTTTATCTGCCCCTTTTTTCAAAAACAAAACAAGTTCAAACAATCAATTCAAACAATAATCTTCTATAAGTAACAGAGCAAAAAGCTAACCTAATACTGGTTATTTAAGTTACAGAATTTAATGCATTCCTGTATTATTTGTTCCTATTTTTGGTATAAATATCAAACGATGCAAAAAATTTGATACAATAAGGAACCTAAAATTATTGTTTTAAATAATTGTTCCATTTGTTTACATTGTTGTTTATTCTTTTCAGCTTGTCAGTTACAAAACTGAAACTAAATTTATGACCATTTTAATAGAAAAATTGTTTCTGAATCAAAAATCGTTTCTGAATCGAAAAATCGATTTTGAATCAAATCGTGACACCAAAAATCAGAATCGAATCGATTCTCCAGACACTGAGAGATTCGCACCCCTAGTTTGAACCACTTTGGCTATGGCTGCCTCAGAGGAGTCGACAAGGGAGAAGGTGGGCTCCAGAAACCCTCTTTTCAGTAGGGCAACCAGTTTGCTGGTGATGAGATGGTTTCTGGGGCCTGCCCTCTGCCCCGTCGACTCCTCTGAGGCAGCCACGGTGGTTCAAAACATCCAGGTAAAAAAACAACAACAAAGTAGTTGGCCCACTATGTGAGTGTGCTGCTTGTGAGACTGAGTTTGTTGTGGCTCCTTCGACTGAGGAAGTCTTCTGGATGAAGGACGAAATATCTTAACAAATAAAAAAGAAACTGTCCAGAGGACCTGACTGAACTTTATTTTTTAGCTTCCTTTTTACGTGTTGTTCAGGAACAGAACATGTAATTTTGTTAAGAAATGCTGACACAGAAGACAAAGAAATTCTTAACAGGTAAAGGCTTCAAACTATTTGTTTTGTAGTTAACAATAAATATGCCAAGATTTTTTATTTTTTTATTTAAAAATAACTAAAAAAATGCATGTCACCCGCCACAGCGAGGAGCCAAAGTTTATGTTAGAGCTCTGAGTATGTGTTGAGAATGACTCTCAGCTACCATCACAGCAAAACTTCAGCTAAAAAATCTTTCAAACTGACAAAAGTTATGACCATTTTTGTTTTTGTGTGGCGGCCATCTTGAATGAAGTTGACTCCAAAAGTTGACCAGCTGCAGATGAGCATTTAGTGTAGCAGTAAAACCGTTTCAGTGGTTCATGAGATAATTTGCTGACACACAAAACAACATTCCACATGCACATAATTTCAGGCAGTTACATTATCACCCATCTTCCATGGCAGTGGGTGATTTAGGCCTGATGGGGCTTGGCTCACATTTGTTGTCTCTTATTGATGTTCATAGTTTTCTAACTAAAAGTTCAGCTTTTATGAGGAGAGTAACTCACCTTGAAATTTGAACCCTGAGATTCTTGGACCCGCTCAGAACACATTTGTGTTTCCATAACTTCAATAATCCAAACCATAGCTACACGTCTTTTCACATACAGTATATCAGTTTTTGACAAGAATATTTAAGAGGAGGGCCCTGGCTTGTTTCCCAAAATGTTCTCACTAAAGTTTAGCCACAGAGAGCAACACTCCTCCAGCCTGTTTGTCTAACTTTTGCCCTTAAAAAAAATCTCAGCACAAGTTGATTAATACGGATAAAAGACTAATCAGCCCCTTTCAGCTCGTTCGGACGGTAATCTAATATGAATCTGTTTGGGAATTGAAATGAATTAGGCAGCGTCAAAGCCATGACAGCCAGGTGCTGAGCACTTGGCTGCTGTCGCAGAAATCTGAGCCAACTGGAGAACACTTTGCAGAATTTATCTGCAGCCTTCGCTCCCTCGACAAATTATTTTATTGTTCTTTCACATTTGGGTTTCATTAAGTCTTTTGGCTAATGACTGTCTGAGAGTGTGCACTGCATGTAGCTGTTGATCCTTTACTTCTGAGTAACACAATGTTCTCATCTGACAGTACACTGTCATGCACATGACCAAAACATGAAACCCAAACTCCATTCTCAAAAAGATGAGACAATGTGTAAAATGCAAATAAAAACCGAGTGCAACGACCGATCGCATGAAGCCACACTTCATTTTCGATGGAACAGAATAAACATATAAAATATTGAAACTAAGAATTTCAACCATTAGGCAATTTTGAATGTTATGGCAGCAACACGTCTCACAAAAGAGGATGAATGACAAAGCCAGTATTGGAAGCTAATGACATCCAGGACCTCAGGGGGCACTGCATTAATAAAAGGACTGATTTTATTATGGACATCAATGCATGGACTCAGGGACATTTTCATGAATCTTCATCTGTAAATACAGATTTCTGTGCCATCCACAAAGCTCTATTATAAAAAAAACCCATATGTGAACGAACACCATACTGAAACATTGCTGTCTCCTCTGGCCCAAAGCTCAATAACGATAATATGGACTTAGGTAAAGCTTAAAACAGTTCTGTGGTTTGACAAATCAAAGTTGGAAAGTCTTTTTGGAAGTCACAAAAACTGCATCCTCCTTACGGAAGAGAAGAGAGACCATCTTGTTATGTAAAAAAAAAAAAACATTTCAAAACCTTTATTTAACCAGATTTTAAAAAATTAAGTTTGCAAAAATCACTCAAAATAACAAGTTCTGACAGTTTTAATTCAGCTTGCAAGGCATTCCCCAAGCTGAGGAGGCAGAAAGGCTAAAAGCGTTCTTCCCTTTTTCTGTTTGCACATGAGGAACATAAAAATGCACACAGTCCTTAGAGCGTAAGGCATAACTACTGTCCATTCTTTGAATGAAAGTATACAAATAATGTGGAAGCAGGCCAATAAGAGACTTGTACACCAAAGTCATCCAATATACATGTCACCTGTTATACAGGGAAGACATACGGTACTGGTTTTAAAATAGAGAACACGGTGATGAGTAAGATAGCTACAACCAGTTATAAACCTTAATGCAGAATGGTACATTGGATTCAGGACTGTAGACAACTGTTTGAAGCACACATGTAATCAACATTGCCATAGTCAAATACTGGCAAAAAAGTAGCTGTGATCAAAAACTTACTTGCCCTAAAGGAGAAACATGATTTGTTTCTGTATACTTGAACCTGAGCTTCACGCTTAATTTGGAGATTAGGTGCTCCACATGACATTTACAAGAAAGCTCCTCATCAATAATTTAGTGCAGGTACTTATTGGAGACCTCTTGAGAACTTTACCTTGGGCAGTTTTAGTTAGAGGGATATTCTCCAATGAGACAGACAAATTTGAGAAAAACAAAAAAACAAAAACATTATTTTAGATTTATCAGCATTTAAAAACAATTTTAGTTGCTCAAGACGTCAGCGGACAATTCAAAAGTCGGCCTCTCTGATGGTATGGAGGTGCATTAGTGTCTATGGTATGAACAGTTTGCACATCTGAAACAGTATCGTCAGTGCAGAAAGCATATGCAGGTCACGTTCAGATGACGTCTTATCTGTGGAAGGCCATGCATGTTTCAGCACAGTATGGCTTCGTGGTTAAAAAAAAAAAAAAAGTGCGTGCTGAACTGGCCACCTGCAGACAAGAGATCTCACCAGTAGAAAATATTTGGTGCATCATGAAGCAAAACATGACAAAAAGGACCAAGGAATGCTGAACAGCCAGAATCAAGAACATTTCCCTCCTAAAACTCCTCCATTCACTCCTAAATGTTTACAGACAAAGAAAAAACGGTAAATGGACTGTACTTATAGAACACTTTTCTATCTTATCAAGATACTGAAAGTGCTTTACAACACAATGTGTGTCCTCACTTACCCTTTCATACAGCACTCTACTATTTCTGTACAAAGACTAATCAGAGCTTTATCACATTCATACACTGATGGGACCTCATCGGAAGCAATGAGGGGTTCAGTGTCTTCAGAGACACTTGGGCATGTGACTGCTACTGGAATCAAACCCCCAACTCTTGCATTGGAGGACGACTGCTCTAACCACTCAGCCACAGCTGCCCACCCACAAAACAGGGGCTGCTTCACAGAAGTCAACATGGCACTGTTCCAGCTGTTTTAAAAAAAAAGTGCTGTTGCCATCAAATTCAAAATCTCTATTTTGTGTTCAAAACAATTGCATTTTTTTAGTCTTAACATTTAATGTTCTCTGTTTCACTGTGAATAAAATAGGAGTTTGTGAGGTTTGCAAATGCTTCTCAGCTTTGTCAGAGTTCGACTTGTGTAATGCAAACAGAACTGCTGCAGTTAAAACTGAAAGCTTCATCTTGATCTTAACAACTGTTTGTCAGGTTGGTTCAGTAATAACTTCTGTATAGTTTCGCCTCAACAAATCCCAAAACCTTTAATGACATTACTGATTGTGTCTCGTGCGCCGGGGACATGCCGATGTGGTGTTTTAGAGCTGCAGATGGGAGAGAGATAGGGTGAGAGCTAGACGAGCCTTGCACTTTCGCTGACCTGAGCTCTGTATCAGGACCAGGGGCCGCTAATCTTTTACAAATGCTGGGAGTCTCCATGACGGGGCCCTCGCTGAGAGAGCTTTAGTCAAAACAGCTCCACTGCTCCTGAATGAAGCCTCAGCCTCCAGCCTCATTCAAACACTGATTAACTAACAAATACCTGCTGCCTGTTCTGCAGCGTTACACAGTCCGGCACGCTCTGCCGGCCTCCATGGAGTTTGACAGCATTCACTTGTGTGTGTGTGTGTGTGTGTGTGTATCAGTTTGTCTTTAAACCATTCAGAAAGGGGTGTCCCCTAAGGTGGGTTGTTAAAACATGCGTCCCCAATGTGGACGTTAGCAAATTACATGTGTGTAGGTGTATGTGTGTGTGTGTGTGTATTTGGGTCGCCCATAGAGCTGACATGTTACACACTTTTCACAATTCATTGGTAAATTGATACGGTACATGTAAAGTGAGCAATACTAAACATGAAAAAACTAAAGTTGAGCACTGAGTGTTGTTGTTTTAGTCGTTCATCGTATTTTAGTGTTTACCGTTGGAAAATAGCTGAATGAATCCAAATGCACTTTGTGCAGTTTTTTTCATTGAACCACTGATCGTTTGGAAAGATTCCACTCTAAAACAAATAGTACAAAAAGGCTTTTTTTGTTTTTGCAATATCTGCAGTGAATTTGTGATTTACGCTGTGGAAAATAAATCCGTGAAATAAAAACCCGACAGCCACAAACCAAGTTGTTTGTGTTTAAAATCATGATATCACATGACTTTTTGTCAGCGTACAGACAAAAACAGAACATGTTAAATATTATTTATAAATTTCTTTCTGAATGAGGTAAGTCATTCAGAAATATCCATTCAACACAGCCCAGATTATAAAGTTTCTCTTTGAAATGAAAATTCAAGTTTTAAGTTTAAATTAAGTTTGTACTCTTTCCCACTCCTTTGTCAAACATGTTCCATTTTGTTTATCTATTGCATGACTTTATTTCTGTTTTTATACATATTTGAATTAAATTAATAAAAATTCCAACATGTGCTTGGTTTTGTTTTGTTTTTTGAATGTCCAGAGGACCAGACTTAGCTTTTTTAGATTTTTCTACCTGGATTATAGAGCATGCATCAGGGTAACATTACAATACCGGTAGTTTTTATTTTTTTATTTTTTTAGCACTTTTCAAACACACATATTTATGAAAGGGCTTAAAGCAACACAGCAGATTTCAAAAGAAACCAAAATGGCAAAAAAACAAAAAAACAACAACAAAAAAACACAACAACAATACACCCCCCCACCAAAAAATACATTTGCAACATTTTTAAATATTTACAATAATGAAAGATTTGAGCAAATAGCAAAGATCTACATAAATCAACCAAAACCTATCTTTAAAAAGTATTTTACTGCTTTTTAATTACATTTACATAAACCTTATATAAAGTGCAACAAACAAAAACAAAATGTGTTTTCAAAAATGCAACAGATCTTCATTATTTTGGTAAAAAAAATAAAAATAAACATTCATTTCAGACAAAACATAGCTAAAAAAATTGTTGCCATGACCTCAATCATCCATTAGTTAGAAAAATAAATGGAAGAAATACTCAGATCAAAATGACACAAATGATTTGAGTCGTCCTGGAAAACTTCAGCACATAAAGGTCTGAACATTTAGGCAACACCCAATAAAAAAC
>JBBPBX010017842.1:11884-46328 GCA_038048925.1 Garcialebias charrua | reverse complement strand
CCCCCCCCCAGTGCATTCAGTTGTTTTAGATTTGAAATATTACTTCAAATAAATATTAATATTATATTGTTTAAACTAGCCACTTTATTTGAATTTAGCACAAATTATATATTTTTTGGGGGGGAATAGTTTTTTTTCTATGTGTATGTGAGGGGTGCAGTTAAAAAGAAGGGTAACACTTTATTTGAAGGGGTGTTCATAAGACTGACATGACACTGTCATAAACATGACATGACACCTGTCATGAATGAGTATTTATGAATGTTTGACTGTTGTCATTAAGTCTCATTCGGTAAATTATGACACCTTTAATGCAAAGTTGGTATTGTGTAAAATGTATTTGTCATGACAACTTGACATTAACCAAGAGATCATAACCTGTCATACATGTTATAAAAGGTATTAATCAAACTTTAAAAAGTTACATTATAGTACCCTGACATTTGTTGTTAGTCTTAACTGTGGCTGTCATGACACCCTTGTAATTGCCTCAAGTAAAGTAACACTATAAAAATGTAATTTAGTGTCATTGCACTGTCTAATGCTTTCCACTTAACTTGAGGTAAATATAAATATTAATGACTGTTATTAAACAATTAGACAGGGTAATGTCACTTAAAGACAAAAGTCAAACTCATTCATGTTCATGACAGGTGTTATGTCATGTTCATGACAGTGTCATGTCAGTCTTATGAACATCCCTTCAAATAAAGTGTTGTCAAAAGAGGTTTATATTTATCATAACAATAAAGTATGTTGCGTTAAATGTGGTAAAAATAGAAGTGTAAATAAAAAAATAAAGACACGTATTCTACAAGTCGAGTCAAAATGAGAATATTTCAACTATATTTTGAAGCGTGGCTCCAATGGTAGAGCTGCTACGTCTCAGTGAATAGGTTGCTGGTACAATTTCAGGCAGGGGATCTTTCTGGGTGGAGTTTGTATGTTCTCTCTGTGCTGTGTGGGTTTTCTCCGGGTACTCTAGTTTCCTCCCACAGACCAAAAACATGCATGTTAGACTGATTGGTAACTCAAAATTTTAGGTGTGAGTGAGAGAGTGAATGGTTGTTTGTCTCTATGTGTCCTTGTGATGGACTGGAGACCTGTCCAGGGTGTCCCCCGCCTCTCACACAGAGTGACTGCTGGATTTGGGCACCAGTGACACCCCCACCCCACACACACCAAAAAGCTGGAAAACTTTGCATTCTCTCTTAAAATGCAGGATGAATGATGACTATTGAAGTGTACTGAAGAAGCTCAAACTAAGTTGGCAAAGCTAAAGAAAATAGAGCACTAGCTAAATATAAATTAAACATGGTAGCAAAATGCTAAATAGAAGTAGCAGAATGCGTTGTAAAATCTAAAATGAGCAAAAGGCCTAGCTAAAACCCAAAAGTAGGAAAGGGAAAGTAAATGGTAAATGGAGCTTACTTATATAGCGCCTTCCAGCCCCCTGTGAGGAGCCCCAAGGCACTTTACAGTACCAGCCATCCACCCATACACACATTCATACACCGGTAGCGGTAGCCTGCCATGCAAGGCGCCATCCAGTCCTACCGGAAGCAACTTGGGGTTAAGTGTCTTGCCCAGGGACACAACGACACATGGTGGGGGGAAGCGGGATTCAAAGCTCCAACCTTCCCATCGGGGGTCGGCTGCCACTACCACTGTGCTACGGCCGCGCGTGGCACAGTGTAGTGGCAGGGTAGTAGCAAAAGGGTAGCTAAAATTTAAATATAGCAGATCAGTTACCAAAAACCAAAAGTGGCAAAAACTGGAAAGAGCAAAAGAGTAGCCAAAAAGCTAAAGTAGCATTTTTTTGTGTTTGTTTTTAGCTAAGATAAGCAAGCAGCTATCTAAAACATAAGATGAGCAAAACACTAAAATCAGCATAATAAGAACTTTGTCAATGTATTTCTGCAAAGGTGGGCATATGACCGCTAGGGACCACTAATGCGCTAATCCGCTTACAGCGGACCTAACGTTTTTGTCAGCGTAACAGCGGAGTGACTAACTTTTATAATTCATAAGCGGATTTGTGCTATTTTTATTTAAAATGCAGTACCGCTAATAACTAATTATCTATCAGTAAAAACGAATAAACTTATTACAGGCTCTTATGCTAGCTCCGTAGCTGCTTGTTTTACCTTTTTTCCCCTCACCGTAAAGAGCAGAGAGGAGGGAGTGTTGGAGAGGGAGCAAAGGGGAGAACAGACGCGGATCTACCATGTAGGCAAATTATGCCGTTGCTTGGGGCTCCCAATCAGCAGGGGCCCCGCCCCACCCCGGCCAGTCACCTACATCACTAACATTGCTCATGCTTGTTAATGTACATTTAACATAAAAATAATTATAGTTACGATGAAAACGATCATTAAAAACGCAATACAAAAACCGGTCGATTTCTGTATCCCCCTACTAAAAATGGACTATTCCATCTTGACATCTTCCGGGTCAGAGGTGAACTCGGGTGCTAACGTTTATGGCTAGCTGTTTGCGCTCGGTCTCTTCATAAATCCGCAGAGAACCCCGCTGTTTCAAGCCAAATTAACGCGGCCGGAGGATTGTATTGTGTGTTTTGTGTCCACCACTCGACGGTGAGTCGTTTGTTTTATTTATTTGGGTTCCTTTTATGTAGAAATGCGGTGGCGACACGCCCGTGTATTTGAGATTTAAAAGTGGTCTTAGGGATTAAAAGATCATTCTCATTTTGTTAATTTTGTGGCCGAATAGAATATATGTACGTAAAGTATTAAATAAATCCTTTGATTTTTGTAATTTCATCCTTTTAGGATCATTTTAGTTACTTTTCATTAAATCTGTTGACTGCCTATAGAATTTTGGAATTGGTTTAATTTATTTTTCGGTTGCGCAACAAAAAAGAAATTACTATTTGTTTTTTGAAACAATATTGAAGTAAATTAAGCTTAATTGACTCTTATATGAATTAAACTTGGATACAACTTGGAAGTGCACTTTAAAACTTGATCTCTAACTTTAATTTTACCTGTACTGTTGATGTGGTCTTTGAATTGAAGTTATAATAATAATAATGTAATAAACTTTATTTGTATAGCACCTTCCTGCAATGCCTTGCATTGACCAAGGTGCTTAACAGATATAGGATAATCTAAAAAAATAAATACAAAGTATGTGCATGTGTAATGAAGAATATAATTTGTACGTGCAGCTGTTAATACATGTAAAGTTTTTTTTTTAATGTTTGTTGCTCTTTTTGCCAACTGTGATGTTTCTTCTGTCCAGGACTGTAAATATCCAGGTGGGTCAGGAGGAGTTAATGGGAAGCTGCTGCTGTGACGTAAGAGGTAGGATAAAGGTGTATAACAGTTCATGCACCGCTAGTTGGCAGTCTAGTGCAAATATTGCATAACTTGTTGGCTAGCAATTGTTGAATTTAATTAGCGGTTTAGAATTTAGCTTCCCCTAATTTTCATAAGACATTAGTGCTTTTGAAATTGCGGACCTAAATAAATTAATTAGTGCTTTAGAAATAGCGGAACTAATTTTTGGATTAGCGCTGCCCAGCACTGTATTTCTGTGTGAAGAAGGATTCTAAGTGACACGGTTTAAGTTACAAAAACAAAGTAAAAAATACAGATCTCCTGAACGAGCTGAATATTTTGATACTGGCCAACAAAGTCGGTGATAGATTGAAAAAAAAAACAACTGCAAAAGGTGTGTCAGTATTCACAATAAAATTAAATAAAATGCAGGCAGCCGAAGCTGTAAAAACCACTGAGGAGTTTGTCTAAAAGTCTGAGTCATGGAAACTCAGGTCTGATACGAGTGAAATTATTGTCAGAGGATTTCTGGTCAAAGTCAAGGATGTTTCTCACTAACTAATGTTAAAGACCGTGTAAAGTAAAATTAAATTTGTGTTTTGAGTTTGTCACACGGCATAAATATGTGTTATTCAAGATTCAAGAGCTTTTATTAACATTGCACCAGTTGTTACCAATACAGCGTGATTATGTATTCAAAGTCATCCTGAAGATGGAATGAGTGTATAAAGCTGCTGCTTATTCAGAACACATGACATGCTCTTCAGCGCGGCCTCTCTCATCCCTTTCGGGATGAAGGTCAAAGGTGTGAAAAAAGGAAAGTACCATAAGGGTCACAGCGTTGGTATTAAAAAAAAAGTATCACATTTTGTCTGCCAAGACACCGCATGACACAGTAAAAAACCATACCAATAAGCACATTTAACACAGTTACATGTTGCATGTTGAAGACTGAGGCAGGGAGGATTCTGTCCATGAGACACCAGATAGCGACACTCTGACCAGCCGGCCTCCGATAACGCTCATAGAAAAGTTCTCCGGGGGGGGTAGCAGACAAGACAAGAGAGCAGCTGTTTTTCCACAGTAAAGCACATCTCAGGAGAAATTAGATATCCAGCCTTTTCCAAGGCTGTTTCCAAGGGAGTCAGATAAGAATTGACAAATATTTTCATTTCAGGCTCACATTGTAATTTCTGTAGCCTTCAGTCTGTAAGGGCGACTCTGTTCCAAAAATGATCCAATTCGGGACTTTTTCCACTGATCCAAGCTCTGACCTCAGATGTTGACCACAGCGTGCAAAGTCCCAGTCCGAGGGTGATCCGTTCACCCTCTGGATAAGCTCGCAAACAGCTGATTTCTCGAGGTCACCGCGCAGACCAGACGTCGGGTGCTCCAGGCATTAGTCCTGCTGAAGTCTCACCCCTCTTTTGCGATAGACCAGTGCTCCACAAACGCCAAAAAGCAAAGCGCTGCCATCATAATCCAATATAAACCAGATTCTTCACCTCCACAGAGCAGAGCACAGAGAACGAGACGCACACCATCCCCCCACAGGAATCCATGGCGTATCCTCTTCGTCACTCTGTGAGGGTGGAAAGGCTCCCCTTGTGCCATTTCTTCTGTAGAAATCTTGTTCGTAGAATCGAATGCCCAAACCTCCAATCCATCTTAAAGAGCAACTCCACACCCTGTGGATCGGTAACTCCTCCTTCCAAAATCTCCCTGAAAATGGGCGTGTCGAGAGACAAGGAGGGGTGGAGGTAGAGTTGTGCTTTTGTTCACGCCTCCACCTGCAACAACCTAAAACAAATTAAACCTCTAGCCAACAACATACACCAAGCAACAACAAAGAATAAACATGTAGATGTATTTATCTATTCCACCCATTCCATCCAAAACCAAAGGCCTAAAAAAATGAAAATGAAAAGAAAAATAAAACCGCTTGTCAGGAGTGAAATGCAGCACTTCCATATAAGGTATGCACTTCTCATCTCTGCAGGGGATTGGCTCTGCTTGAACCACCTTTGTGACATCAGAGTGTACAAGACACATCAGAGTGAACAGTCCTGACCAATATGAAAATTAAGGTGCAATAACCTCTGTTCAACCCAAAGGACTACCGTAAACACAGTTTTAGACCAAATATTGCCAATTTACACAGATATGCACAATTATGTGAAAATAAACACAGCCATAGTGCTAGATAATATTTTAAACACATTCTAGGGAGTTTATCAGCTAAAAAAAGTTAATTTTGGGTTTAGTCGCACTTTAATTTGCATTCGAGGTGCTTAGCTGAAGAGCTGCAAGCAGCGGGGGGGAGGGGGAGGACGGGAGAGGGAAGGACTAGCGACTGCCTCCGTTGAGAGCCAAGGTTGAAAAAATAATTGAATAATTTAAAATTATTAATCACCCATATAAATCTGACTGATTAAAAACATTGTTTACCTTATAAAATTAAGTCTCAAAAATCATGAAAAAACATGATTTTGCCTTGCTCTAGAACGCTGGGGGCGTGTCAGCGCGTGGGCGTGGTTTCAGCGCAGTACTGCACCAGTGTCCTGCCCCCTGAGCTGACTGTGTGTGGAGAGGCAGACAAGGAGCAGCAGTAAACCTGCTCTGTTTTTATCTGAGTTCTGGCTGTAACACCAGCTCATTTTTCCAAGAGTTACGCTGTTTTTAGTGCACTAACAACTCTGGTTTTGTTTTTAAAGTTGAGGACACATAACTCCGCTGTTATGTGTTTAATAATAAGCGCTATTTTAGAAGATGAGCAGCGGACTCGCTGCACCCGGTCCGACCCGGTCACCTCGCATGCGGGGTCTGTGTTGGTGATTAAAATAAAGAGTAATCACGTTGATAAGTTATCTCATCTGTGTCAGCGGAGTCACGGCGTTTCACGGCGCGCGTGGCAGGATTTCAGCTCCACAGCGCAGATCGCTCTCATACACACACGCACACAGACACACGCGGGGAGCGCGGAGGTGCAGGTGGCATGTGGTCGCTCCAGCAGCACGCCTGCACTGTAACACATTTCAAGTCACTTAAACTTGCAAATGAAAGTCCACCTGCTGCCTTAAAAACGCATGTTAACTCAATTAAAAGCTTATCTTTGTTTCAACTCAGAAATTAAAGTTTAAAAAATTGATTGTACTACACTGTTCTTGTTGTCTTAACATTGTTTTTTAAGTTGTCAAAGTTGATTGAACTTTTTATCACTTGTTGTCTCAACTTGATACTTCAAGTTGTTTCAACTCTGAAATAAAAGTTTAAAAAATTGATTGAACTACACTGTTCTTGTTGTCTTAAAGGGGACCTCAGATGTATTTTTTAAATTTTTATGGTATTTCTGTGGGATATCCAGACCCTATTCCTTCAATTTAATGCACAAAATAATTATTAGATAATCAATTATACCCTTTTTAATTCTGCCATTTTTAACTTTCGTTTTGAACGACCGGTTTCTTGAAGTCCACGCCCTTCAACGATCTGTTTACGCCCTCTGTAACAGCCAGTATCTGTAATGTGTTGTTGTTTTAAAATTAGCTCTTTTTTTATTACTCATTTGACTTACTGTTAGTGCTAGCTTAAGATAACTTACCGAAACTCGTCTGAGCGCGCCGCCATGAGCTGCTCCTTTTAGCATGAGACCTGCCGAATCCGAAGCTAATGTTAGCTTGTTCCTCTTCCGGTGTTCGCCAGCTCCGCTCGTTGCACGCGGAGATTTTGGGAGTTATCGCTGTTCCAGTCAAGACAACACAAAGTTCACCAAGTGTCTCCCGTAAATTAATCCGTAAGGAGAAGGTCCTCGCTGCTGCGAGGCTGCTGCAAGGCTGCAACGAGGCTGTACAATTGAAGCTCCGCTCCATCCGCCAGAAGCAGTGTCCCGTTGCCGCCGGTCCCTATGCCGGGAGTCCGCTCGTTTAATTTTTGCCGGCTGCGCGTTGGGAGCGATCGCAAATACACTAAAAATTGAACTAAAACATAAAAATAACAATTATACTTTATTTATAAAGCCATTTAAAAAAAACACAGCTGCAACAAAGTGCTGTACACATGAAATTAAGAACATATAAACAAAAGATGAGATGAAATCATGAAAAACAACAGTCATGTGTTTAATACAGAAGTGGGTTGAGCCTAACCAGGGGTTGCTAGGTGAGGGGCTGGACTCAGGTTTGAGGTGATTGGCTACGGCTTGTGACGTCAATAACTGCAGGAAGTGTGAATCCAGAACATTGTTTGATTTTATTTGGAAAAAAAAAGGTTCATCTAATCCGAAAAAATGTAATGATAAATAAGCTGTGCTCTGGTGGGTTTAATGTATTAGACTTACAGACTCTAAACTCCTCCTTTAAAATTAAATGGATCAAAAGATATCTCTTAAATCCAAACTCTTTGTGGAACTTCATTTCAACACATGTATTTGAAGCATTGGGTGGTCTATCTTTTATTTTAAGGTGTAATTACAACATTGACAAAATTCCGATCAAACTCTCCAATTTCCACAAACAGCTGTTTTTGTGCTGGTCTCTGGTTCACAAACACAATTTCTCTCCACACAAATACTATATTTGGAATAACAAAGACATTTGTTTTAAACATAAATCTATTTTCTTTAAAAATTGGTTTGACAGAGGAATAGTTCATGTACATCAGTTATTCAACAAAGACGGCAACACTTACTCTTACAGTGAATTTTTAACTACGTATAACTTTCCAGTACTACCAAAAGAATTTGCAATTGTCTTTGATGCAATTCCATCTGGTGTAAAAATGTTGATGTCAAATCCTGTACAAAACAGCACGAACTATTTAACTGAAGAATTATTCATTGGTAACTCTGACCCTTTTTTAAGTGAAAAAACAAATAACAAATGTATTAGAGAATTAATAATTAGAGAATGTATTAGTAAACCTGCTTCTATATTCTTCTGGGATAATTTATTTAATGATATCTGTTGGAAAGATGTTTGGTTGTTACCTAGAAAATACTTTATAACTAATAAGATTCGAGAAGTATCCCTAAAGATTCTGCATAAATGTTATCCTGTAAACTATATAATCTCCAAGTACCGTCCAAACGTAGACCCAATGTGTTCACTCTGCCACAGCTCTGAGGAGACTATCATCCATCTCTTCTGGGACTGTTCTCATACTCAGCTGTTCTGGAAAGACATTTTCATGTATGTAAATAGAAAGTTAGAAATTGACCTACCATTTGACGCTAAAATTATACTGTTTGGTTTCTTTTGTCCAAATATTTCAAGTGAGAAAGTTTTTGTTGTAAATTTAATACTACTCTTAGCCAAATTTTACATCCACAGTTGTAAATTCTCCTTGCTAAAACCTAGATTTATAGTGTTTTCTAATTATATTTCCTCTTACTTAGCTACTTTAAAGTACTGTACTAATGCCAAAGCTTTAAAAACTAAAACAATCTGTAACGAATTTCTGTTGTAAGCTGCCCAAGACACATTTTTGTTTTTGTTTATGTGCCTTTATTCTCTTTTGTGCTATGCATGCCTTAAGTCTCGAGCCTTGTTTGACATTGTAAGTTTTTTTTGTACTTGTTTTTTCTATAAATAAAAAAAAAATAAAAAAAAAAAAAAGTAAAAAAATAAATAAATCTACTTAGAGTAAATAAACCACTGGGTGCATTTTTTTGGCACAAGGACTGTTTTTTTACGAATACCCAAAGTTGAGTAAAAAAAACATTAAAAAGTGAATTTTGCATCTGTGGTCCCCTTTAATGTTGTTTTTGAAGTTGTCAAAGTTGATTGAACTTTATATCACTTGCTGTCTCGACTTTATATCACTTGCTGTCTCGACTTGATACTTCAAATTGAATCAAAAAACTATTACCCATTATAATGTAAAAAATTCCAAGTCACTTAAACTTGCAAATGAAAGTCCACCTGCTGCCTTAAAAATGCATGTTAACTCAACTAACAGCTTATCTTTGTTTCAACTTAAACTTACATGATACATGACAGAACTCACTGAATGCTTGCTTTTATCCAAAATTACAAGATTTATTAATAAAACAATCTTTAACACCATACATTAACATGCTTTCACTGCCAAATTTCAAACCATTTGGGAGGGGAAAATGGGGTGAGAAAATGGGGTTGTAGCTACAGAAGATGGGGTTGTGGAAAGGAGAGAGAGAGTGAGGAAGAGGTAGAAAGTTGTAGACATGGAAAAGGCAAGGTAGGGCAGGTTCATTAAACATGAACAAAGAATATGAATGCTCAACATGAGGAACAATCAAAAAACATTTGTCAATTGAAAATAACTTCAACTTTTACATGCAATATCGAAGCAGTTTATTTCTTAGTCCATGGACTCTGGCTGAGCATTGGTCTGGTTTAATGTTCATGATGACCTTCTGTAGCAACTCAAAGGAGTACCTCATATTTTGGGGGTATTCAAGGTTCAGGCAATATAGATGGCGCCCAGTAACATGGCAAAGCCCGTGGGTACATCTCTGATGTCATGTAGGATGATCTTCTCCTCCACTACCACAGCCACATTGAAGACATGCAAAGGGAATGCATCCTGCAGAGGGCCTTCATGTCCAATCAGCAGTCCAACTTCCATCCCTTTCATTATCGTCAAGGGTTTCACCATGAGCCTAAAGACAAAGACATCTTAACTTCTCCAAGTTTAAAACATCCCTAACATTTTAATTAAGGCTATATCTTTGAAGTGTGTGTGAGCGAGTGATAAAAAATGATGGGGGCTGAAAGGCTGTGAATCAACCAATAATAAATAAAAATGATTCCTGCAAATATAAAACGTGATTTAAAAAAAGTCTGGGAGATGAAACTAACAACATGTTGTACAGTGGGGTGATGGCAAGATTCCTCAGCAAGGCTATTTAGACAGTCCTTGATGTACTGTATTTTCCGTACTATACATCGCTCCGGAGCATAACTCGCATTAGTCAAACAATGGCCCTCATTCACGAACCGTTCGTATGCACAGATTTGTTCTTAAACTGTGCGTACGAGTGATTTAGGATCATTTGTGGCATTCAACAATGTTTTCGTATCCTAGGATTTTTTTCAGATACGAACAAAATTTACGAGTGGTCCGGACCTGTCGTATATTTTAGGAGCAGTCGGTCCGCTGTTATCCAGATGGATTTCCCTAACTAATAACTTCATATTTCGTTATTTAGAAAATATTTTGGGTTTAAAAAAATCACGCACCATAATTATTCTTGACAATAGGTTATTCTGTTTGAATTAGAATTATAATTTTAAGTTTAATTTGTCTGGTGTGTCGCGCAGGCTTCAGTGAGTCGTGCGCTCCCCTTGGTCATCAAAGCCGCTCCTCATATTAACACCCAGGTACATAAAATCCCCATACACCGCCGCAGAACAAGTACGAATTAAGACTGATCTTGTGCCAAACACCATCGGAGCAATTGATTATTATATCTGATTCGAAATATAACCTGCAGAATGTGGTTGCGCGCTGACCAGGAGGTGCGCGCATGACCCATTTGTGCTGCAAAACATGTTGGCACGCGTCTTGCAGCGTGGCATTTATTGTCCACCATCTCAGACTATTCCTTGACCACCTCCTGTCCGTGCTGCGGCGAGATGTTTGTTTGAAGCCATTTTCAGATCAAACCATTTATTCTTGATTTCTGATACTGTACGACCCACGGGAGACAAAACATATGCACTACAATATTAATATGAAGTTAACTGTAGTTTCGAGACATTTTAAAATGCTTCTGTTCAAAAACACATCCGACACTTGCGGGGGGTGGGGGGTAGCGGTGCGCCACGGCTCTTCTGAATAAGTGAAACTATAATGTAACACAGTACACTAAAATTAAAGATATTTGACCATCCGACACTTGCGGGGGGGGGGGTAGCCACAGCGCGACTGAGAGCAGATCTCCGAACGCGTGAAGTTCCTCCTTTTACTTCTTGAGTTTGAATGAATGGACACTTCCTGCTGTCAGAAGGCAGGAAACGTGGCCTTATATGGTGTTTTGAGGGGTGGGAATTATGTAAATTACCTTTCCGCGAGCACGCGCAGGTGAGTAGAACAGGTGGGATCCATCAACTTTAAGCAGCCCGTTTACACGCTTTTCCTGTGGATAGAAGACTTTGTTGGATCTGACGTGGCATGTTCGTACGAACGCTTCGTAAGAACAAATGTAGGAGAAATTTAGGATAAAAATACGAACATTTTCGTGAATGAGGCCAATGTGTCATGGCGAAGGAAAAAAACATATGTAAGGGGCTCTGGAGTAAAACTGGACTTACAGTCCAGAAAATACAGTAAATGCTTGCTGATTTAAACTTTTCATTACATTAGCTTTTAAATTCAAAAATACTTTATCCCAAAGGGAAATTAAATGTTCATGTAAATCATTTAATTAAAGAGTTAATAGATGAAGATTTCAGTAGGACATTCAAAAAATATATGATTGCTTGATTTGAGTAGTAGGCTACATTTGTTTCTGTTGATTGTGTTACATGATAGTTATAAGTTACAGTAAGTCAAGTTGCATGTCCCCCAGTTTTGACTATATGCATTTTGAAGAGTGCAGTACAGAATATGTAAATTTAGGGTCTTACATCATGCATCCTGATTACGTTGGAGGAGTCCTCTGAAAAGTAGCATGGGAGACCAAGAAGGGCTGCCGTTCTTTGGTTTTGGTTTGTGTCCTGTCAAAACAAGTAATGGTGTGTGAATGCAATAACAAAGCTTGAATCATAATCTTCATACAGACTGACAGAAAAAGTTTCTTATACAGTACACACCTCCTTTTGAAGACAATCCAATCTGTTCAGGGCCAACCTCCTGCCCGATGCAGCAGCTGCTTTGTAAAGTTGTAGAAGACTGGGCATGAATGCATCAAGTCCACCAAAAAAGATTCCAGCAGGTCTTTGGTGACAATTCTGCAGAACTCCGCAGTTAGCTGAAGCTGATAGGTAACAAAACAGCACAGAAAAGGGCATGAGTGAGGGAGATATAAGAGAAGCATAGAGCTGTGAGAACAGAAACTCAAAGAATTAAATTATTGCAACAAAGTACATGTTTTGACTATATGAGCACTAAAGTCACAAAATATAAGATTTTTATGCTGTATTCAGTTGGCAAAGATTTACCTGTCGCTCACTAAACAATGCAGGCCATATGTCCTTGACAAGACAGATAAGAGGTTCATCACCAATTATTTATTGTCTCCGCTGTGCAAATGTTGCAGTCATCAAATCATCCAGCATCAGTAAATCTGGATCTTTCTTCTGCACTTCTAGAGCCATGGTCTCACGATCCTTCTCTGCTTTAACTGCAGTTTGTCCGTCAGGAGGCTGTGGCAAATATCATAGCATCACTGACAAGGCACTGTTAACTGAAACACACAGACCAAACAAGAAAACACTTCATACAATAGTAAAAACTCAATCTACAAGTTATAAAAGAAGAGTCAACCAGACAACAGTATAGACTAGATGAAATCAAACTGTACTTTGTTTGCATTAAAATATGTCTTGTTATCACAGATGAGATCACTACCCCCTGTATTGAACACCCCCCATCCCTACCACCAGCATCCACTTTTACCTCACTACTTTTCATTCCTTGGCCATTGTTGTCACACCAAGTTTGAGCTGCCCCAAACAGTTTCAAACTACGGTACAAAGACTGAGTGTGTCTTTACATTTTAGACACCCTGTCCAATCAAAAATTACCTTAATGTAACATAAACGTCCTTGGAGTGATGAGCAGCTTTCCTTCAACACAGTATGCAGCAAGGGGGGTGTAGTCATTCAGATCGTCAGGGTCAACAACCAAGTTGCTGCAGGATCTCTTCTGGTGAGCTGGTAACACCTCAGATGCTCCAGGAAGGTCACTGTGAATAGTTCCATAATGAATGATATGCAACCATCCACGACACAGATCACCAATACTCTCCCAAAACCTGGCAGTCCGCATGTCTGTCCAACTGAGAGCACCATTCCTTTAGAATACAGTACTTTGTCCCCTTTATGTAGGCTATGGAGGTGAGTGAAACCGAGTCCAGACCTTTAAACCTATTACATAAAGCCTCTCTGATGGCAACATCTAATATTCCCACAGACACAACTGATACTGCTGGTGTTACCTTTTGTTATATTTCAGCTCGTTTGGCTGGTAACAAACCCATATAGATTCTGCTCTGCTGGCGGCAAAACGAGGACTGGTGCTGCACAGCTACAAGCTCTCAAGCTAACACACACACTTCTTCTTCTACCCGCCCCTCTCGTAGCTCTCTACCGCCCTCTCTGGGTAAAGGCTGGGCCTGTAACCATAGATATAATGTCTATGCCAGTAACACTGGGAATTTAGTAGCACAAGAAAACAACGTGTATAATGGTCACATTAAAAACAATGTACCGGTTATCTAATTCATAATATTATTTTAAAAGCTGACCGAATACGTATCTGGTGGTGGTTGGGTTAAATGCAGAAGACCAATTTCGTCTGTCAAGTATGGGAACATACACAGATGACAAATGTGACAAATTATTATTATTATTATTTAATCTGTCTAGCAAAGCGTCGGGGGGAGGGGGTATTAGCTGCTAGCCATACATGTAAATTATTTTCCCCTTTGGATAGTAAAAAGCACAGTCTACATGGTTACTGTTTTTTTTTTTTACATTACTGCACCGAAAGATAATAGAAAACTAGTGGATGTAGATTATTAAACTCACCTGGCACTGATGCTGCATGAAGAATCAAAATGGCTCTGGTCCTCTTCACGGGCAGGAACAGACAAGTGTATTGCTCCGCCTACTGTGACTCACAGTTGTCAGAGAAATGGTATTCTTCCGCTGGTGGAAGTAGTCCTTGAAAAAACCTTTTTCCATAACCTTCCATTCAGTGTTGCTTTGGTTAAAGGAAGACAGGTTAACTCAAAAGTCATTTAATTTTTTTTCTCTGTTGCTACAATCCCTCACTCACTCCTATTTTCCCTCTCCTGTTTTAAATTGATGACTAACAAATGTAAGTTCAATCAAATCGGACAAATTCCCAATTATTCAACACAATGAATAACTTTAAGTCAATGTCCCGCCTTTTTTCCTTCCCTTTTTTTCAACTTCTGACTTACAGACTCAAGTTCAATCAACACATACAAATCTGACAACTTTTTCAAATAGTCAACACAATGGATTGCTGTAAGTTTTAATTTGTAAAACTCATAACATAGAGTTCAAAATCTAAAAATTGTCAGAGCCATTTGAGTTAAAGAAATGTAGTAAGGGGATTTAACTATATGATGCTGCAATGTTTAACAGTGTGGGTTTGTTTGACTCCCTCCTGCGTCTCAATGTCACAATGGAGCGGATGCAGTCCTCCATGCATAAAAGGAGTGAGAGTGCTAGAGGGAGACGGTCGGTAGCGAGTCAACGGCTCCACCGAAGAACGCATTTATACGGCTGGAGCTGCAGGGGGTGGGGCTTTAGACCGTGTGATGAAACACGGTAACATTTAAACCACGCCTAAAAAATCCTGAAACAGAAATATCTTTATACACAGTTTGATCTATAACTCCAAAATTTATTGAGCTACAATTTTGAGACTTTTTACTAATTTACAAGATTACAATTATGACATTTATAATGTTTATTGAAGAAAATGCTGAAATTCACTTTACACGGTCTTTAAATTATTGTTGAACCATGTGTGTGAGTTCAAAGTTCGTTTCTCTATCAGAGAGGAGCTGATTTGATCCTGCATGTACAGCTGAGAGGCCAAGGCTAGGCCTGTCACAATAATCAATAAATCAATTAATCGCATGAAAAATTAAAATGATCAACCTCATTTTCATTTTATCGGCTTTATTGTATCTGTCTTTCTACTGAAAACATTGCGCAACTCCAGTGCTCTTCACTGACCCCTCCTATTCTCTCTACTCTTCAAAATCCATTTTAACCATGCAAAATCGCGTTTTAGGATCGTTAAAAGCAGCTAAGCTACGAGCTAAGCTAACAGGCCGACCTTGGGAATAAAACTCAATCTTGTCGAGCTCCAAAATCCACATTTGAAACCTGTGCCTTCGTGTAAAAAGTCTTTATCTGCGAAAAGAAGCTGAGAACTTGTTTACTGATTTTTTATTAAAAGCTTTGTGAAAAATGCTATGCTAAAGAGCTCAATCCACACTGACCTTCTGCTTTTTTGAGAACGGAAGAGAGACAGCACATGTCATGCCAAAGGGCCTCCCTCCCGTTTTCTTAAAGAGACACACTGCTCGCTTTCATCCATCCTTCAGTTCAAACAGTATTATACTGCCATCTGGTGGTCAAAAAAGGTACTACATGCAAAACAAATTAAACATTTATTCTTAAATTTGACAACGATTAATGATTATTGTAAAATTTCAATCAATATTATTGTTTATCACAATAATTTCTGAGACAATTAATCATCCAGCAAAATTTGTTATTGTGACAGGCCTAGCCAAGGCCATCGTGGACTGTCTGTGCACCGTGAGTGCTGATAAGCGTGTATTAAATACATTCTTGCACACTGCCAGTGCAGATTCTCATGACCGGGCATCAATAATGCATCTGTGTAACCCTTGTGTGTCTGCCCTTGAAAGTAAAAACTCGTTAAATATCTTCTCGTGTCCTTAAGTGTGGCTTCTTTGATAGAGGATTTTTCATTTTCATTTACCCATTATTTATATAGTCTCATTGAGCCATGAGAACTCATTTTCAAGAGAAACCTGTTTAGGGAACATATCGTGGGGGTTAAGGGCCTTGCTCAGGGGCCCAGAGTGGTGCGAATGAGGGTGGAGGCAGGTGTGGGTGTTTCACCTTTTTCCACCCACATTTTTTGATGTTGTCGGTACCGGGGCTTGAACCGGCGATCTTCCGATCAAAGGCCCACCGTCTCTAACCACTGCGCCACCACCCCCCACTTTGTTATCCAACAAATATTTTCTGTTTTCATCAGAGTTGAATGTTGCTCACTCTGATGAGCACAGAGAGGATTGAATGGGGGCTCAGTCGATGTACAGTCTGTTTCTCTAACCTGCAGTTGAAAGTTTGATCCTCTTTTTTTGTCTTTTACCCTAAACAAAGAAACCAGGGGGTCAGACTTCATTTTCTTACATTTGTAGCTTCAAATTGACAAATCACTGTATGAACTGAGCAAAATCTCTGTTCTTGTGAGGAGTTGTGTGTTGCTTGTCACCCCTGTGTCTTTCCGGCTCCTACACACCTGTCTTCTAAAGTCAAAGTCAACTTTATTGTCAAAACTGCAATATGTACAGGACATACACAGGATTGAAATTGCATTTCTCTCTGTCCCTCGGTGCAACAGTAAACATTTAAACACTAAAACACTAAAACATTTAATAAACATAAGCATAAAATGAAATAATAAAAGTGTAATACTGTCCTGAGTTTTTGCATAGTAGTTTTTGCATAGTAGTAGTATGAAAGTATGAAAAGTTACACCAACACTAAAACACTAAACATTTAATAAACATAAGCATAAAATGAAATAACAAAAGTGTAATACTGTCCTGAGTTTTTTGCATAGTAGTATAAAAGTGTAAAAAGTATATCTATAAAATAAAATGAAAGTTCTGGCATTGACATTTGTAATAGAGTGACAAAGCAGCATATGAAGTTTATGTACACAGTATATGTATGAGGTAGTTGATATTGGTATAGAGGTAAAGTGGCATATGCAATAAGGCTAGTAAAAAATATATATATATATCAGCAGTAGTGTAGATATAAAAAGTAGTGTAAATGTAAACAGTAGTAATAAATGTAAACAGTAGTATTGAATGAAAACAGTAGTAATAAATGTAAACAGTGAATGTAAACAGTAGTATGACTATAGGCAGTAATGTAATGCAAACATTAGTGCGAATATAAGAAGTAGTGCAAACTGAATGAGCACATGACCGTGAGTTGAGTGAATAACCGTTTTGATGACACAGAGTCCAGTGTTAAAATCTTTGTGTTGTGTGGTAATGTGTGAAAGTTTTTAGTGTTAATGCAGTACAAGTGGGAGGGAGGGCAGAGCAGGCAGAGAGTTAAGCATCCTGACTGCCTGATGAACAGAGCTGTCATTTAGTCTGCTGGTTCGAGCCTGGAGACTCCTCAGTCTCCTCCCTGAAGGCAACAGGCTGAAGCAGCTGTGTAGTGGGTGTGTGGGATCACCTGCCATGCAGAGGGCTTTCCGAGTGAGGCGGTTGCTGTGTAAGTCCTGTAGTGAGGGGAAGGAGGTGCCGACAATCTTCTCAGCTGCTCTCACGATGCGCTGGAGGCTCTTGCGGCAGGATGCAGTACATGCACCAAACCACACAGTGATGCAGCTGGTCAGGACACTTTCTATGGCACCTCTGTAGAAGGTGCACATGATGGGGGTTGAAGCTCCAGCCCTTTTCAGCTTGCAGAGAAAGTAGAGGCGCTGGTGAGCCTTCTTGACCAATGATGCAGTTTTCCTGCTCCAGGACAGGACCTCTGAGACGTGCACTCCCAGGAACTTTGTTACTTATGTATAGAGCACATAATAATATACTACCATCAAATATTCAAAGGTTTTTTGTAAAAAGAACAAGCTGTTACAATCTTAAGGGTAAAGATGTGTTTGTTAAACCACAGTTCAGAACAAGTTTGAAGGGAAGAACTACAGTAATACAAGGTGTAACATTGTGGAATAATTTAATGCCAGTATTTAAAGAAGCTAAATCAATTTCTGTATTTAAGAAAATTGTCAAAGTTGAATTGTTTAACAAATATGATTGAATGTAACTGAGTAAGCTATATATTGTTGGTTAAACGAGTTGTTTACTTATTTTGTTATTAGAGAGCAATTAGTTTGTATTAGATAGATAGGAGCAGATTTAATAAGATATTTTCTTCATCTGCTACCTTTTCATTTTACACCTTATATATTTTTTATTCTTTTCATTTGCTTGTCATTTGTTGTATTACATTTTGTAAAATGAATAAACTTAAACTAAAACTAAACTAAAAACTTGGTGCTGTCCACTCTCTCCACTGTGGTGTTGTTGATGGTCAGAGGGGCATGTTGGGCATCCCTCTTCCTGAAGTCCACAACAATCTCCTTTGTCTTCTCCACGTTGAGAGTGAGATTGTTGTGTCCGCACCACAAGGCCAGGCGGCTCACCTCGTTCCTGTAGTCCGTCTCATCATTGTTGCTGATGAGACCCACCACTGTTGTGTCGTCCGCAAACTTGATGAAGTGGTTGGAGCTGTATGATGGTGTGCAGTCGTGTGTTAGCAGGGTGAATAGAAGGGGGCTCAGCACACATCCTTGTGGGGCTCCTGTATTCAATGTGATGGTGCTGGATGTGTTATTCCCGACCCGTACTGCCTGTGGTCTCCCGGTCAGGAAGTCTAGCAGCCAGTTACACATTGAGGTGTTCAGCCCCAGACTGTCCAGTTTAAGGATGAGCTGTTGGGGGATGATGGTGTTGAATGCTGAGCTGAAGTCGATGAACAGCATTCTGACATAGGAGTCTTTCGTGTCCAGATGTGTGAGAGCTGTGTGGAGGGCAGAGGAGATGGCATCGTCGGTTGAGCGATTAGGCCGATATGCAAATTGGAAGGGATCCAGGGAGGCAGGGAGACAGATGTGATGCTTTTCATGACTAGCCGTTCGAAGCACTTCATCAGGATGGGGGTGAGTGCTACTGGACGATAGTCATTGAGGCAGGAGGGCGTTGCCTTCTTTGGGACAGGGATGATGGTGGTGGCTTTGAAACAGGTGGGGACGATGGCCTGACTCAGCGAGATGTTAAAGATGTCCGTGAAGACCGCTGCGAGTTCTCCTGCACAGTCCTTCAGCACACGACCAGGTATGTTGTCAGGACCAGAAGCTTTCCGGGCGTTGATCTTGATGAATGATCGCCTCACGCTGTCTGAGGACAGCGCCAGCACCTGGTCATCGGGAGAGGGGGTGAGTTTTTGTGCAGGTGTGCTGTTACATGCCTCAAACCGAGCAAAGAAGTCATGCAGTTCATTCAGCGTAGAGGTTGTGCTGTCACAGGTCTGGGTGGATGGTTTGTAGTTTGTGATGGTCTGTATTCCCTGCCACAGACTGTGTATCCTTGCTGTCCTTGAAGCGGTGAGCTATTTTCCTGGAATAATAATAATAATAATAATGAATTCATACCCTGATGCATGCTCAATAATCCAGGTAGAAAAATCCAAAAAAGCTAAGTCTGGTCCTCTGGACATTCAAAAAACAAAACAAAACAAAGCAAGAAGCGCAGCGTTGCTCCTTCCTGATTTCCTCCCTCTGCGTGCTCCTGGAGCAACGAGGCAGTGATTACTTTTAAAATGCAGCTGATTTGACCGTTGAAGTACTTTTATTAAGGAAAAGTTAATAATGAATTCAATTTATAACGCACTTTTCATTAGTGAAAATCTCAAAGCGCTACACACATTGAATGCTACACACATTCATAAACCGGTAGCGGCAGACTACCATGCAAGGTGCTTTCCAGTCCTACCGGGAGCAACTCGGGGTTGAGTGTCTTGCCCAAGGACTACTTGGGCAAGACTGCTTCTTGGCCTTTCTGATGCCCCGGGCCAGGTTGTTTCTGGCTGTCCTCAGGCCCACCCGATCTCCTGTTGTGAAGGCAGCATTCCTGGCTCTCAGGAGTCTGTAAACCTCTGCTGTCAGCCATGGCTTCTGATTTGCCCGAACAGTGATGGTTTTGAGGTTGGTTACATCATCAATGCACTTGGTGATGTATGAACATACAGTGTCTGAGTACTCCTGGAGACATGTGTTGTTGTTTGTGGTAGCAGCTTCTTTGAACATACTCCAATCTGTGGTGTCAAAACAGTCCTGGAGTGCCTCTGAAGACCCCTCTGGCCACACTCGTATCTGCTTGCGAACTGGTTTTGTGACTTTCACCAGTGGTCTGTAAGCTGGCTTTAGCATAACACAGATATGGTCAGAAGCACCGATGTTGGGGAGGGGGAGGGCCTTGTAAGCTGCTTTCATGGTGGTGTAAACTTGGTCCAGTGTATTTCTGCCTCTTGTTGGGAAGTTTATGTTTCTGTATGTTTTTGGAAATACACTCTTTATATCTGCTTCGTTGAAATCACCAGCCATGATGAGGAAAGCATCAGTGTGGGCTGTTTGCTGCTCATTGATGTGCAAATATAGTTCATTCAGTACCTCACCTCTAACTTTGTTGTTGGAGCTTGGAGGAATATATACAACAACGATCATAACAGCTGTAAATTCCCTCGGTAAATAGAACGGTCTGCATTTAATAGTCATTAAACTCCACTAAAGGTGAGCAGTGTTTGTAGACCACAGCAGCATCCAGACACCATGCGTTGTCGATGTAAACACAGAGCCCCCCTCCGCGTGTCTTACCTCCCTCTATGAGAGCACGGTCCGCTCTGTAGCATGTTAGCCTCACGAGCTGAATAGCATGGTCCGGAACGTTGTTATTAAGCCACGTTTCCGTGAATACAAACACACAACAGTCTCTCACAGTCTTTTGTGTCGTTCGTAGCAGGCGTATATAATCCAATTTGTTGTCCAAGGAGTGTACGTTAGCCAAAACCATGGATGGAATAGCCGGCTTGTGTGGGCTAGCTGCTAGCCTAGCTCCGATACCTCAGCTCTTACCCTGTTTCTGCTTCCTGTCATGTCGCTTGTGGCGCTTCCACTGCGGGCGCGATGAAGGGAGGCTCGGTGCTGGCTTCCAGAGCAGGCCGCAGGCACGTAGCTTCTCCTCGAGCTCGCTGTTTATTTCCAAATGAGCGGTTTTTCTGACATCAAGCAGGAACTCACGGCTATACTTGCATTCTTGAACACGTAGCTCTTGAACACGTAGCTCTTGAACACCTACCTTAAACACCCCAGATGTCTCTCGTTGTCAATCACGGGTGTTCCTATTTATTCTGTGTTTTGTCCTCTTCTCATTGTCTGTGGATTGTTCTCCTTGGTGTTGAAATATATTTCTATCAGTATTACATTACACCCATTATGTTCCATTATTTGTATTCACTTAATTCTGCCTTATAATGTGAAATGTGACACAAGGCAGAACGTTTTTCTCTCGGGCTTTGTTTTCACTAGGGAACAGTTACACGCCTGCACATACAACAGACATAACACTGGATGATTGACATACAGAGCTGGTAGCTTGTTGGCTGAGAGACGGATCACGTACAGAGTAGGGGAAGTTCTAGGGCGGTTCCAAGGCGGTTCGGTTCCAGGATTGGTCCCATGAGGCGATGACGTCATCTGGAGGTATAAAACCGTGATCCGCCTTCGAAGATGTGTGTGTGGACTTGTGCTCGATGAGAGGTCTGTTGTTGCTGTAAGGTTTATTCTTATTATGTGCAATAAACCTGCATAAAATTTGCACATTCGTTTCAGAACTTCCTTCAACCTTTTGAATTCGCAACAGTGTCATGTCCTGTCTCCCTCCATGTCACCTCATTCATAAACATGTAAGTTTTGTTGCCATCACAGCTGTTGTTTTATGTTGTTAAAAATATATAATTATCATTATTCCTGAGTCCACCGAGTCCTGCTTGCATAGGTTCAAACTAGTGACAGATTGTGACAGTTCTGTTTGAAAGACGTGTAATAAAGACATTTACTCTCAGTTTGCTGACGTGAGTGCTCTGGTCTACCTCACAATTTACAACAGTGACCAATTTTGTGGCATTATGCTTGAGAGGATCTGTGTTTTTTGTGTATGTTTTCTTGTGTCATCTGTTCAGCCTCTTACTGTGTATCTTCCCTGTAGTCAGCTCCAGTTCCTGCCACTCTCACCTGTTCCTCATTGTCCCTCCCCAGGTTTTCGTCATTATCCTGTCATTAGTTCATCTAGAAGTTCTGTGTCCGTTTGTTTCTTCCCTGTTCGTGGATTGTCAGAGAGTCTTTATTGTCATTTTCACCGCATGTGGTACATGTGATGAAACGAGATTACAGTATGTACACAGTGTCCCAGTTACATCCAACAATAAAATGTAAGAGAAGAACAGTAATAACATCTAAGATATGAACTAAGAAAAACATCAATTAAAAATGCACTAAGCACTAACGTTATAGAACAACATTACTCCAAACAGCAGCACGGACATGAGTCTGTATGAGCAGATGGGCACGAATGAACACAGCAGCATGAAACAGATCAGTAGCAACATGAACGGATTAGCAGCAACATGATGTGATATTTTGTAGTGATTATTCTGGTTATTTATTCATGAGTCTAACAGCTTCAGGGTAGACGCTGTTCCTCAGCCTAGTGGTTCTACACTTAATGCTCCTCAGCCTCCTTCCTGAGGGGAGTGGGGCAAAAAGTGTGTGTGCTGGGTGAGTGGGGTCTTTCATGATGCAGGTGGCCCTCTTCCTGCATCTGGAGGTGTAAATGTCTGTGATGGTGGGGAGACTGACTCCAACAGACTTCTGTGCAGCCTTCACCACTCTCTGTAGAGCTTTTCTTTCTGCAGCTGTGCAGCCTCCATGCCACACGTTGATGCTGGAGCACAGGATGCTCTCCACTGCACACCTGTAGAAGGAGGTGAGGACTGGGCTACTCAGACCAGCTCGTCTCAGCCGTCTGAGGAAGTAGAGTCTCTGATGACCTTTCTTGATCAGGCCGGTGGTGTTGTTGCTCCAGCTGAGGTTATCGTTCACGTGTACACCTCAGCTGGAGCAACAACACCACCAGCCTGATCAAGAAAGTGCTCTCCAGCCGTCATCTTCTATCTTCTTCCATGTATTCTTGCTCCTGTGATAGTGTGAGTTTTTTCTGCCACGTCAGCCTTTTGTTTAAATAAATAGTATTATTTTTTCCTGATTTCCTCAAGGTCCATCTGCATTTGGCTTCAAACACAGCCACATATCAGGATCACGATAAAAGCTGTTGTTACACCCATGGCTTTATGGGAGAAAATAACTTTACTTAAATGATTTTTATGTTTTCAAAGTTTGAATTATTCAAAAAGCAAATACGGGTGGTCCCCGACTTACGACAGAGTTCCGTTCCTACGCCCGTTTGTAAGGCGGAAATCGTCGTAAGTCGGAAAATACGTCCAAACGGCCCCTCATACATCAAAACGGCCCCTCATGCATACAGTACTGTATTTTTACCAAGCACTTCTCCTATTCTAACACATTACCCTACATAATTATCAAAACACACATACATTCAAAGCCATAATGAAGGGGAAAAAAAGAGTTAATTTCTTACTGGGAGCTGGTGAGCTTCCAGTAGCTTCACAGCATTTACAGCAACGTCTGTTAGCATGTTAGCTCGTTGCTCAGCTCAGCTGTCCCTCCACTCAAAACAATAAGATCTCCTGTATTTCCACGTGTGGTCCAGCAGTCTAGAGTTAGCATAGCATATTAGCCCCTCCTGACCTCCTCCTCTGCTCCGTTCTGCCTGAGGTCTCAAGTTTCCAGCATGTAAAGCTCCCCCCTCCCTCCCTCCTGTAAGTTTTGTTTCGGTACTTTTTTGACTTTTTTGTTTCGGTACCGTATTTTCTGGTGTAAAGGCGAATAAACCACGTAAAAGCAAAGCTTTTCAATGGGAGGCGTTCGTAAAGTTGAATCATCGTAAGTCGAGACCGTCGTAACCCGGGGACTACCTCTAATTCTGAAGTGACCGGAGGCACTCAGCCTTTTTCTGGCAGACAGATACTAACGAGTGCAAATTTAAATAAAATCGGATAATCAGACAGGAAAAATAGTTTTTGTTTGTTTGTCTTGGGTTCATCCTGTTGTGAAATCAGAATGAAACAGAGTTTGAGACTTTGTACTATGAAATGTTTTCTTTCTAATCAACACTAAAAAGAGCTCAAGAATCTAGAGGTTCCGTAATTGACACTCCATCATCCTGTAAAGAGTTACAGCTCTGCATCCCCTCTCTGTCCTTCCAACACAATCTCTTCTGCTCTGCAGCAGAACTGTGCAGGTGCAACAACAGGACAGGTGAATAAATGTATTCACTGCACAGGTTCAAACACACATGGTCTCTCCTGTTATCCAACCAAACAATATGTCAACCTGAGAATAAAAAAAAACAAGCTTTAATTATGTCAATTATTTTTAATATTACTGTAATGCAAAATAAGATGCCTGCAAATAATCTTTATCCACTTTACGTTATTTGCTAATAATTGCAAATGAAGCCTTCTTTCAATCCATCCATCCATCTTTTACTCGCTTTTTCCTTTTGGGGTAACTGGTGCCCATCTCCAGCAATTACTGAGAGGTGGGGGACACCCTGGACAGGTCCCCAGTCCATCACAGGGACACATAGAGACAAACGAGACAAACAACCATTCACGCTCTCTCTCTCACCTAGAGACACTTTAGAGTTAACATTCGGTCTAACATGCATGTTTTTGGCATGTGGGAGGAATCTGAAGTACCTGGAGAAAACCCACGCAGCACAGAGAGAACATGCAAACACCGCCCAGAAAGGTCGCTGGCCAGGATTTAAACCAGCAACCTTCTCGCTGAGAGGCAGCAGCTCTACCAACTGATCCATCGTGCTGCCCTGAAGTTTTTTTTACCAAACACAAAACAATGTTAACTGAAATGAGTTCACAGTCAGAAGACCTTTCATCATCATATTTAACTTTTTCCACAATCTCAAGTTTTTACATTTTCTCAGACATGTTTTCTTTTAGGCTCTGACAGATTTAACCACAGTTTTCTTTAGGTGTAAATAAAGGGCTGAGTGCTTCTTTAGCTGTATCAGTCCAGATGTTCCTGTATAGTATTACAGACATTCCTGTATATAATTAGGCCCGAAGCAGCGAAGCGCTGCAAGGACCTATTGTAATTGTAGTGTTTATTATTAGGCCCGAAGCAGCGAAGCGCTGCAAGGACCTATTGTAATTGTAGTGTTTATTATTTTTATTTATTTTTTTATTTTTATTTTTATTTTTATTCCCCCCAAAGAAGTGGCCTTTTGGAGGCTTTATCATATACGAAAACTCACCAAATTTGGCGGACTCGTCAGGACTGGTGAAAAATTACGTATTTTGGGGGCGTGGCAAAAATCGTCACAGAAACGGCTCAAGAGCGCCCCCTAGAAATTTTCAAAATACCCTCCGCATTGACCTTATTTTGACGTAGAATCATGAAATTCGGTACACTTGTCCAACTCACCAAGATGCACGGAAAACCCTCTGGCACCAACGTTGTACGATAAATGGTAAGGCGGCCATTTTGGATCGATGACCAAATTTTCACCCCTTTTTGGCCGTTTACAGCCTCCGCATTTGAACGAACTCCTCCTAGGGATTTCGCTCGATTTGGTTCAAACTTGGCCAGTTTCTTCATAAGGCACGGGGGAACAAACAATATCAAAATTGTGCGTTTTCATGAATGCTGAAGGGGCGGGGCCAGACCTCAAAGTTGGACATCTCGCCATGAAAAACGAAACGCTTACAGCTCTTACACGAAAACAGTCTAATACATCAAACCTTCAGTGATTGACGCACATCCGGTCCCCCGCAATACTGAATGGTCAAATCATGACATCACTTAAGCCACGCCCCCTGACAACAGGAAGTGTAAAGTTTTACATTGAAAGGTCCATATCGGACCCGTGTTACCTAATCCGCTTGACATTGTGTCCAGTGACTAAAGACATGTTGGTGTAACAAGCTTTCCAGCACTGTTCGTTTTGGGTGGAGCAAGTGGGCGTGGCGACATGGCGAAGTAAGACGTGACGCCATCACCATACGTTTGGATCTAAAATCCACAGATTTGATCCGAGGAGTACCAAAATCAGTATGATCGATCATTGCCCACCCCTTTAACAGGTGTTTATGCTAATTAGCAAATTGCTACAGAAACGGCTCAAGAGCGCCCCCTAGAAATATTCAAAATACCCTCCGCAATGACCTTAGTTTGACGTAGAATCATGAAATTTGGTACACTTGTCCAACTCACCAAGATGCACAGAAAACCCTCTGGCACCAACGTTGTACGATAAATGGTAAGGCGGCCATTTTGGAACGATGACCAAATTTTCACCCCTTTTTGGCCGTTTACAGCCTCCGCATTTCAACGAACTCCTCCTATGAATTTCGCTCGATTTGATTCAAACTTGGCCAGTTTCTTCATAAGGCACGGGGGAACAAACAAAATCAAAATTGTGCGTTTTCATGAATGCTGAAGGGGCGGGGCCAGACGTCAAAGTTGGACATCTCGCCATGAAAAACGAAACGCTTACAGCTCTTACACGAAAAGAGTCTAATACATCAAACCTTCAGTTATTGATCCATATCCGGTCCCATACAAAACTGTATGGTCAAATCATGACATCACTTAAGCCACGCCCCCTGACAACAGGAAGTGTAAAGTTTTACTTTGAACGGTCCATATCGGACCCCTGTTACCTAATCAGCGTGACATTGTATCCAGTCACCGAAGACATGTTGGTGTAACAAGCTTTCCAGCACTGTTCGTTTTGGGTGGAGCAAGTGGGCGTGGTGACGTGGCGAAGTAAGACGTAACGCCGTCACCATACGTTTGGTTCTAAACTCCACAGATTTGATCTGAGGAGTACCAAAATCATTATGATCGATCATTACCCACCCCTTGAACAGGTGTTTATGCTAATTAGCAAATAGCCTCCATAGCGCCCCCTAGATTATTCAAACTGTTGTATCTCAGTGATACATCATCCGATCTGAACCAGATTTATTGTGCATCATCAGTGAGCCCTTGTGGACACATTGATATGGTGGGCTAACATTTGACTCAAGTGCGCCCCCTACATTATTTCTATAGTTATATCTCAGTGATACATCATCCGATCTGCACAAGATTTATTATGCTTTATCAGTGAACACTTCGACACACATTGATAATGTTATGTAAATTTTTACTCCATAGCGCCCCCTATATTATTACTACAGTTATATCTTAGTGATACATTATCCGATCTGCACGAGATTTATTATGATTCATCAGTGAACACTTCTACACACATTGATAATGGTATGTAAATTTTTACTCCATAGCGCCCCCTGTATTATTACTACAGTTATATCTTAGTGATACATTATCCGATCTGCACGAGATTTATTATGCTTTATCAGTGAACACTTCGACACACATTGATAATGTTATGTAAATTTTTACTCCATAGCGCCCCCTATATTATTATTACAGTTATATCTTAGTGATACATTATCCGATCTGCACGAGATTTAATGTGATTCATCAGTGAACACTTCTATACACATTGATAATGGTATGTAAATTTTTACTCCATAGCGCCCCCTATATTATTACTACAGTTATATCTCAGTGATACATTATCCAATTTGCACGAGATTTATTGTGCTTTATCAGTGAACACTTCGACACACATTGATAATGGTATGTAAATTTTTACTCCATAGCGCCCCCTATATTATTACTACAGTTATATCTTAGTGATACATCATCCGATCTGCACAAGATTTATTGTGCTTTATCAGTGAACACTTCGACACACATTGATAATGGTATGTAAATTTTTACTCCATAGCGCCCCCTATATTATTACTACAGTTATATCTTAGTGATACATTATCCGATCTGCACGAGATTTATTGTGATTCATCAGTGAACACTTCTACACACATTGATAATGGTATGTAAATTTTTACTCCATAGCGCCCCCTATATTATTACTACAGTTATATCTTAGTGATACATTATCCGATCTGCACGAGATTTATTGTGATTCATCAGTGAACACTTCTACACACATTGATGATGGTATGTACATTTTTACTCCATAGCGCCCCCTGTATTATTACTACAGTTATATCTTAGTGATACATTATCNCAATGTTTTCTAATTTGATTCCAGATCTTCTGGGTGTTTAACAAAGTAAAATGATCCTTCCTAAAGACCGCAGAAGGCCTTGGGGATGAAAAGAGGATTGCAGGAAGAGAAGTCTTGTGGGTTAGGCTTTTTTCAATGGTTAGCCAAGGAGGTGAGGTAAACCTCTCCCCCTTCTCAAAGCCATATTGCCAGTACACCATAACTCTGACATTGGCGGCCCAATAATAGTGCAAAAAACAAGGCAAACCCAAACCCCCACAGTCTCTAGATTTTTGGAGATGACTTTTAGCGATCCTGTGTGTTTTGTACCCCCAGACAAATGGTATGATAATAGAATCTAAAAGTTTAAAAAAAGACTTGGGTAAGAAGAGAGGAATGTTCTGGAATAAATACAAAAATTGCGGCAGTGAGACCATCTTGATAGCATTTACACGTCCAATCAAGGATAAAGGTAGAGTTCTCCATTTTTCTATATTCTCCTTGAGTTTGGTCAACTTCTCTGTAAAATTTAGTTTGAAAAGGTCATTTGGTTTTTTTGAAATTTTGATACCCAAATATTTCACATATTCAGAATTTAATTTAAAAGGCGTAACTGTCACAAATAATGGATCCAATTCATTAGCTATTGATATAAGCTCACTTTTCTGCCAGTTAATTGTATAACCAGATACCTTCCCAAATGAATTAACAAGCTGCAGTAAATGTGGAATTGACTGTTCAGGGTCAGATATAAAGAGGGCCACATCATCCGCATATAAAGAGATTTTATGATCAATTCCACCTAATGTTATAGGTTTAATAAGGACATGGTTCCTTATACTAATTGCCAAAGGTTCGATAGATAAAGCAAAAAGGAGCGGGGAGAGGGGGCACCCCTGCCGCGTACCTCTTTTCAAAGGGAAGGAGGGGGACCTATCTAAGTTAGTAAGTACTGAAGCTGTAGGCCGAGAGTACATTATACGCACCCAAGAGATAAAAGATGAACCCAGACCAAATCTCTCCAGAACCTTCAAAAGATACGGCCATTCAACTTGGTCAAAAGCCTTCTCTGCATCTAGACACAGGATGGCTTGCTTAGAGGATTTATCAAAAGAATGATACATAATGTCCACCACACGTCTAACATTAAAGAAAGAGTATCGATTTGGGATAAAACCAGTCTGATCAGTATGAATAATGGTTTCTATACATTTAATTAACCTATTTGCAAGTATTTTAGTGAGTATCTTAAAATCTAGATTAAGCATGGAAATTGGACGATATGATGAAGGCTCTGTTTCATCCCTATCCGGCTTCAACAGTAATGAGATATTGGCGTCATATAGGGTTGGAGGGAGGCCTTCCGATTTTATTGAGTGTAAAAACATTCTATGTAGAATTGGAACAATTTGATTAGCAAAGTTCTTGTAAAATTCAATGCCAATTCCATCTGGTCCAGGACTTTTCCCACTTTGCATCGATCTGATTGCATTAAATATTTCTGCTGTTGATATTTCTGCGTTAAGGGCTTCACGAGAGGCTTCATCCAGCTTCGGTATGTTTACATTTTTTAACCAGTTGTCCACATCACCTGTGGACATAGATCTGTAAAGCTCCTCGTAATATTCTTTAAATCGAACATTTATCAGCTTTGGGTCAGTTAGGAGTACTCCTGAGTGAGATTTTATTTTATGAATAGCTCTACTGGCCTGTTGCCCCCTAAGCTGCCGAGCTAGAAGTGTATGGGGTTTGTCCCCAAGTTCAAAATACTGCCTCCTGAGTCGTAAGATCTGGTCACAAACCTGGCGTGATAAAATTTTATTATATTCATATTTAAGGTTGAGAATATTTTGTAGTGTTTGAGAGTTACCTGTGCTTCTATACAATGATTCTAGTTGTGAGATCTCAAAATCAATTTCTTCTAAACGAGTTTTGCTTGATTTTTTCAAAGCCGCCTCATATGCAATAATATGGCCTCGTATAACAGCCTTGAATGCTTCCCACAGGACTGAATCAGTGACATCTGAGGTGTCATTAATCTCAAGATATTCTGTAATTTTTTCCGACATATGCTTACAAAAATTTTCGTCTGCCAGCAGAGAAGGGTGGAAATGCCATGAAGAGTACTGTCTGGGTTTATTGAAGTTAAGAATTATTGAGGTGGGGGCGTGATCTGAGATCAGAATGTTATGGTATTTAGTGTTTATTACATTTGATATGATTTTAGCATCCAATAAAAAATAATCAATACGAGAATATGATTTGTGTTTATTAGAAAAAAAAGAGTACTCTCTATCTGTCGGGTGTTGGAGCCGCCAAATGTCAACTAAGTTATTAGTGGCAATAAGATTGTTTAGAACAGTAGAAGCATTAGAGGGACTGATTATTTTGCTAGCTGACCTGTCAAGACAGGGATCGAGTATCACGTTATGGTCTCCCGCAACTATTAAATTTGTGGTTGAAAGGTCAGACAACCTTTCAAAGGTTTTTCTGAAAAATGCTGGGTCGTCAATATTGGGTCCGTAAATATTTAACAACGTTACATGAGTAGAATAAAGATAACCTGTTACAATGATATATCGACCATTCTGATCACAAAGTGTTGAAATATGTTTAAAAGGTATGTTTTTCCGAATAATAATTGCAACCCCACGAGCTTTGCTGGAAAATGTTGACTGATATATTTTGTCTGCCCATCTACAACACAAAGATTTCTGTTCAGATGGTCTGATATGAGTCTCTTGAAGGAACATCACGTCGGCCTCCAATGATTTAAGGTGTGCAAATACCTTAGCACGTTTGATTGATTGCCCTAGGCCGCGGACATTCCAACTGACCAAGTTAATGCCCTCTTTCCTACCTCTAGGTGCCATAAACAATTGGAAATTGAATTATGTGGACAGTAACACTATGAATTGCCCAAAATACAAATAAGAAAAATAAAAATTTAAGAAAAACACATAAAGTGAACTTACATTTTCCCACCCCGAACTCCCACTTTCCCAAACAAAGTGAGAGGTACAATCCTGACATACTGTCCTCAGGGGTCTTATACTAGTTAAACTTAACCAGTAATATCACTAGATACACAACTTACAAAACTTTATAATGTCCCATCCGATAACTAACCATAAACTTTATTTTAACATTTCAATAACAAAAATCAAAATTAAACCTGATGTTGGTGTAAGGACTAAATAAATAAATAAAATAAAAAATTATATATTGTTAAATAATAACCCAGAACTTTACACCAACAACAGTTCTGTGCCTCAGCTGTTTGTCACCAGGTGACGTCATATTGTTGTTGTCACCTAGGCAACGCATACCAAACAGACACGTGCACGGCTGTCACCCCTCCTCTGTGGCCTGGTAGCTGAGCAGAAAGCGATCAGCCTCTCCTGGGGTGTTGAAGATCTTATTAATATCAGTACCTTTAGAAACTCTGAGCCGTGCAGGATAGAGAAATCCAGTGCGCATCCCAGCTTCCTTCAGCTTCTTCCTCACTTCCTCAAATGGCTGGCGCTGCTTAATTATCTCTGCTGGAAAATCAGGGAAGATGAGAATCCGTCTCCCGTCGTATGTCAGAGGGGTTTTCTCACGTGCCAGCCGCAGTATTTTCTCCTTAGTTTGAAAATTGTGAATCCGTGCCATCACGACTCGGGGACGCGCTCCGGCGTCCGGGGGCTGTCCCAGCCTGTGAGCTCTGTCAACCTCTATCGGGGTGGGGAAGTTAGCCGGTCCCAGCAAGTCACGCAGAAAGTTGGCGAAAAAGTTTACAGGGTTGATACCCTCTGCTCTTTCTGGTAAGCCCACCACTTTTATATTTTGACGCCGAGAGCGTGCTTCGAGGTCGATGATCTTGTGTTGGAGTAGTTTGTAATTCTCCTCCAGCTGCGCGCAGTGTTGTTTCAGCTGGGACAGCGTGACGTCACGGTCGCTGCAGGTCGCCTCCAAAGTAGAAATCCGGTCTTCGTGGTCAGTCAGAGTGACCTGCATAGTTTGCAGGGAAGCCTCCAGGTTGTTAAATCTGTCATCCATCTTCTTACTCAAATCAGTTATTGCTGAAAGAATAGCGGATGTCTCTGTGTTTGACAGCTGGGGCGTTGGCTCTGCTGAGTCATCAGTTGCGTCTCTGCCGGCAGCCGCGTTTGCTTTCTGCAGTTTTTGTTCTCTCCTGGTAGCCATGAGTACACAAACACAATATGATTGTAGTATACAACCATCTAGCTGATGCAACTGAATTAGAAACATTATATTGCTTGAATAGTAAGAATCGGTTGGGAGCTCAGAGCAGGTGCGTCTACACCATAGCGTGCGTTCTAGCCACCCCCCCCCCCTTATTCCAGATGTTCTTGTATATTATTCCAAATGTTCCTGTACATGATTCCAGATATTCCTGAATGTTATTCCAGATGTTTCTGTTTATTATTCCAGATGTTTCTGTATATTATTCCAGACGTTCCTGTATATTATTCCAGACATTCCTTTACATTTTCCAGACATTCCTGTGTATTTTCCAGACGTTTGTGCATATTATTAAAGACGTTCCTGTATATTATTACAGATGTTCCTCTATATTATTACATATGTTCCTGTTTATTTTTTCCAGATGTTCCTGTATATTATTTAAAATGTTCCTGTATAATATTTCAGATGTTCCTGTATATTATTCCAGATGTTTCTGTATATTATTCCATACGTTCATGTCCAGACATTCATGTATATTATTTCAGATGTTCCTATATATTTTCCAGATTTTCCTGTATATTATTCCAAACATTCACATATACTGTAATTTCAGATGGTCCTGTATATTATTCCAGACATACCCGTATATTATTCCAGATGTTTATATATATTATTCCATATATTCCTGTATGCTATTCCAGATATTGCTGTATGCAATTTCAGATATTCCTGTATATTATTCCAGTGACTTGTTTAAGGTGTGTATATATGGTTTGCCTACCTGCATTTTATACCCTGATATTATGTATTGGACTATCTCAGCTGCCTCTTTGCACAGCCTGAATCTTGAGTGTTGTCTGGGATGGTAGATCTCAGCCTTTATTGTTATTGTGCTGCCATGATCAGTGCCTCTGTACTATCCTTCAGTCTAGCATTCTGAACCTACGGCAAGACTTGTTGATATCAGCCACTTCCTCAATTTCCTGGTGGTACATGCTTTGCACATAAGTCTTCATGAGATTAGATACAATGTGCATGCCTTAAGATAAGGTAGGACAACTCTGAAATTAGTTTATCACTGGTTTTTGGAAAGAAACAAGAGTACCTGGAGAAAATCCAAGTAACACACAGATAACATGCAAACTCCACCCGAAAAGTCCCGGGCCTAAAATATAGAGCCTAACAAATAGAGATGGAAAGTGTCAAAGTTGGAATATTAAGGGATTTTTCTAAAAGCAAACAGTGGTTCTGGTTGGTACTTTTTGAGCCGCTGTCCAAATGAGATTTTTCTCAAATAAACAGCATTTTTTTGAGGAACGTTTTCATCCATATTTAAATACTCAAAATGACCAAAATGCCATATCAACTAAATTTGCGTGCCAAAGTCACTCAGCCGCATAACTACACAAAATACAGGAAAATAAGACACGAAGAAGACACCCTAATCTGCAAACACAACAATAAAAGAAAGACGAGGAGGAAGATTACAAAAGTAAAAAAAAAAAAAAATCTGTTTTATGGACTATAAGAGAAGTGGAAGTTCTCCTTCGTGCCACATTAAACTTTTATTAACTGGAGGTTGAGTCAGTTGAAATATGCAGATTTATTACCGTAGTCACTTTTAGGCAGAGTATACACCAAGAGACAGTTGAAAAAATGTTTTCCTCACAGTTTTCAATGACTTTTGCATCTGTTCTCATATCCCACATTGTTTTCAATATGCATGTTGTACATGGATACTTCAAATACATTGCTGATCTTGTTATTATACATTTGTGATTATATTGTAGACAATTCAGAATCAGAATAAACTTTATGTTATTGCACTGAGGTACAGTGAGAACATGTACGTACAGTCGTCCGAAAGATGGGAAGTGCACTAAGCTGCTACTATAAAAGTGTGGCCCTCTTATTCTTATTCAGAATACGATTTTGCTTGGATGAAAAAAAGGGAAGAAAACATCAGGAAAGATGGTATAAAAAAAAGATCTCTCACATCGTGTCCTAGACAGGGTTTGAGGCATTCAAAAAACCTACCACAGCATAGCAACATAAACAGACGTGATACATATACATGGTGAAGTCATTGAATTTTAAAGGGAAGTTGTAGCATAGTCCAAGCCCC
>JBBPBX010017841.1:33872-46328 GCA_038048925.1 Garcialebias charrua | reverse complement strand
AGTGTTGAGTCATATGCCATAATTAATTAATTTTTTAACATTGTATTGGGAGTTCAGGCTTATCGGGTAAGTTAAGTGAGAAACCTAAGTGACAAATCTTAAAACTCTAAACATTTTGTAAAAGGGTTATGAATTGGCCTAGGCCAGGTTACAGGTATGGGTATATTCTGGCCTGGAGGGGGTAGAGTCTGATCTATGCTATTTTACACCGTTGGAATCAGTTTGTCCTTGGACAGTTTATCCCCTGGGGTATACTCTAGCTTGGGTCAACCTATGCCTGGGTTTAATCTGTGCAGGAGTTAATTTGGCCTATTACACCAGAATGTTGAATTGGTTCCCAGGAAGGGCATCCAACATGAAAACAAAGCCAAGTCTTGCGAGTCAGTTTCCTGTGACAACCCTTGATGAAGGGAGCAGCCGAAAGAAGAAAAAAACCCAGAATGTTTTAATTACGGAAGTTACTAATGAACTACTAGCTTGAAGTTAGCATTAATAAAAAAAATAACCTAACATTCATGCTTTTTGATTGTGGGGGGACACTGGAGTCCACCCATTACGTTTCTGAAACCACTCAATCCTGTTCAGGGTTGTTGGAGCTGATGCCTACAGTTTCTTGAGCGGCCAACTGGTGAGAGGTGTGGAACAACCATACACAGACTCGCACATGCTCCTGTGGAGTATTTAACATTTATGTTTTTGGATCACGGAGAAAACTAGAGTATTTAGAAAAGAACTATGCCTTCACGAGAAGAACAAACCGCAATGCTCCACGTCAAAAGAACTGCACAACCATGAGTCTAAGACACTCATACAAATGCTTAATCCCCTTAATAGGATAGCTTAATATTAGTTATTAGTAGCAATTGGATGTTATATGGAACCAACGTTTCATTAAAAATGTGTCTTTGAATGCTTTCTTAAGTAATTCTGCTGGATAATGTTGTCTACAATGTGGAGAGTAGGATTAAGGCTGGGTGTAGGAATGCCTCAGGCTATGAATAAAAACTGTTTTCTGTTGAGGACTCGTATATTTGTGTGTGAGAATTTCTGCTCGGGCACAAAAAGGTAGGAGGGCTCCCTGAAGGAAAGAACTCATTCCAAGGCCTTGACTGTCAATATTACAGCTACAAATCAGGCCTCCCACACCGCTGAGAGCAAATAGCACACACGAAGGTGCGCTCTTACAGACTCCATTGACTAAGGGAAAGTTTTTATTACCAGGCTCTTCCTGCTACAGCTCCCCTGCTACGGTTTGGTCTGTTCTAGAAGATTTTCGCTTCTCCTTGTCTTAGTTTATCTGGTACAAGCATAATAAGCTGATGTATGCACATGTATGCGTTTTTACATCCGTGCCAGGTTTGTTTGCACGTGTACATTACTGTCCATGAGTGAGTTTTGTCTGTTCTGGTTAAGCCTGTTTACTCAGTTGGGAAAACAGATTGCATTATGGTCTGGACAGAGATGTGGCATGTAGCAACAGAGGGGACAAACGTGCTTGTCACGTAACACTCTTTGACAATGCTGCCATGTATGAAACATTTAAACCGTCCTGTAACCACTTGGAGCGTTTAAAACACCCTGGGTGACATTTTACAAGCCCTACTTTAGATTTGTGGTCTGACTTGTGCATGGTGGGCAAAAACAGTGTTGTGTAATTTTTAGCTTATCAGATGTAAAGATGGAGGACTTTTCTGCATTGTTCAAGGGCAGCAGGGTACATAACTGGCTTAGTTCAAACTTAGTTACACACCTGGAATGGCATCATGAAAATGTAATGCAGGACTAGTCATCACTGCAGTCGTTTTGCCAATTATTTCATCAGGAGATTACACTGGACCGACTAAAGATGTGTGGATACAGACCTTATGCTGCTCACATCGCCCCTTCAGGTTCATGGCTTGCGTTGTTGACAGACGTGCAAAATTACAAAGAAAGATTTACCAAATGTCATGTTCATCGGAAATTTGGCTGTAACAATCAGAAATTATTAAGATTTGATATCCATCTGTCGTCAATTACTGGAAGGTTTCACCTACAAGTCATTTTAATTCAACTGCAGAGTTTCATAGAAAAGTCACAATAATGCAAAATAATAAATGAAAACTTTAACATTCAGTATCAAATTCAATATGGTTCTGACTTATAAAAAAATCGTTTTCACACAGCTGATCAGAGCTGTTTGGGACAGTGGTCAGAAAATTTTAATAACAGGAATGTGTGAAAATGCTTTGCCTGTTCACAGCAAGGGACATTTCTAGTGATGGACTGAAGCTTTCAAGTCATGTATTTTTTTTCTAATACCTCTGTTTTCATGCAGTGAAACAGCAGGAATTATGCAAGCATATTAGTATGCCCACTGTGGCAGGATAAGAAAAGTTACTTATCATTAAGATTAAAGATGGATGGTATTAAAGCATGTTGCAGACATAAATGCTACATGCTACACAGCAACCAACAGTCCAAATAAACTGTTCTAATAGTGAATTTGAAATGTACCGGTACTCAGTTGTAGTTATAAGGTGTCAGTTGTAGTTGTCAATGTTGTCATTTGATTTTAGGCAGCAACTAATTTAAATAAAACAAGCAGTTTGTCGTGTCCTCCATGACTGAGGGATTTGAAGAGTAAAAGCTTGTAGTTTTCAAGATGTGTCTTTTTTTCTGGACTAGAACTCAACGGGGAATGCAAGAAAATCGTAATGTTTTTGATGCAAGATACTCAAGTGGGGAGAAGTTACACAACTAACAACTGTTAAGTTTTTTAATTGATTATATGAGGAGGCGCAGAGAGACCAATCCTACACTTCCAGATGCAATGGTGGAGCCAAGGGGTGGCTAATGGTGGTTTTGGCTTCCATAGATTAATCTTCAGCCACCTCAAACAGTTGAGGAAACTACACTTTTAAGTAATATTACAACTAGAAAGCATAGTTTGCTTAAATGATAGGTGTGGCAGATTTATATATGATATGGTGGTGGATCTTGTCGTGGCAACCCGATTTTCGATTGTGACTTTTCTTATGCCTAGATGCAGCCACACATGAAAATGGAAATCAGCACCTTACTTATTTTTCTAGTGAGCCAGTTCACATGACAAAAGGACTGAGAGTATTCCCTTTTCTCCACTTTGCTCCACAATGGGGGACAACAAAGTGCCTTGGTGTTATAGTGCTTTACAGCTAAATGACAGAACCTTTTCAGAAAATGTGTGCTGGTCCCTTAGTTTTCTATTAAAAACAAGCAGACTTTAAAAAAGAGCACTATTTTTGTAAAATGTTAAAATGTAAAGTTTTTAGTGAGCATTTTCTTCATTCCTTAGTGGACTTGAACGTGGACATGAATGAACGAGGCTTTGCAGTTGGACAGCATCAGACCACGTTTGAAACACTTAAAATGAAATCCTTACTCAGGCCCGGCGGCATGGGCGGGCATTGAGGTGCATTGCCCCCCCGCAGAGTCAGCTCTGCCCCCCCTGACAGACTGGACGACGGGAAGTTTTTTGTTTGTTTGTTTTTAATCTCCGAGTGTGCATCATTCTATTTTTCCTATTTTTGTTTGTCCGTCATACAATTCAACCAATCAATGAAGCCAAGGCAACATTCTAGCCAATTACAGTTCGAGGGGGGCAGGTGCAAACTAATTGTTTCAAACAGAAACACACGCTCACCACTGTCCGTGTATCATGGATATTCTAACTTTTTTCCAACAAAACAAGAGGACAACGTAAGACACAGTGGAATAAATGAGAGCAGACAGGAAGCGGCACCATCCATTTCAGTTGTAAACGTATAAGCACTGAAGTCAACTGACTTTTTTTTAAAGCTAGAAATTAGGAAGATTTTGAGCTAACCAGCAACGTTAGCTTGGAAGCGTTGCAAATAAAAAGACCAGAAAGAACTTCTAAAGGTAAGAACCACTGTGCTTTCTGTGACATGAGTAGTCCAATATAAACTTATGGCTGTGCAGATAATAAATGTACAGTATTTTGTTTATTTGATATACTGTCTGCATAACATTAATCTTGCATAATTGTGGTGTGTAGTGGTGGAGAAAGTACTCTAACACTGACTGTACTTAAGTAAAAGTACAAATAAACAGACAAAATGTACTCTAGTAAAAGTAGAAGTACCATATTAATGTTTTTACTTAAGTAAAAGTAAATAAGTACTTGCTTTTAAAAATACTTAAAGTATTAAAGTAAAATCACTTGCTGAAAGTATTAACTAGTGCAATGGCCTACAATATCAAATGTGCCTACTGTATGTATATGTTCTGTAATACATTAATAGTGTTGAGCCATTTTAATGAACAATACTGCAGATAATACATGTTTTTATTGTGTTTACTCTGTGACACAGTTCACACTTGGACTTGTGATTCTGTGTGTCAGAATTTCAGGGATGACATGCAGAGTTAAATGTCATTAAGCAAAATAAGAATAATAAGGAATGAATATACCTTTGAAAGTTTTTATTTAACACAAAGTAAAACCAATGTGTCATTTTAACTGCAGTAAACACATTTGAGTAAAAGTTGTCTGTTTGAAAAAAGGAGCATTAGACCTAACAAAGGAATGGTCGAGTTCCAGGAGTGGTCACAGAGCCGCTGTTCAACTTGAAGCAAATAAAATGTTGAAAAAAAACATGCCCCCTTGAAAAAATAGAATGCCCCCCCATTGAATTGTTTCTGCAGCCGGGTCTGTCCTTACTGCTATCATTTTTTGAGTACCATATGTCGTATGGTGGTTAATGTTTTGGGAACTCTGAAGTTTTTTTTTTCCCAATTGATAATAAAGGCACTTAAGTAATGCCGGAAGAACTGTGGCCCATTTCTGCAAAACTACACTGTTGAAAAAACGGCCTTTGTCATCAGCACCAACCTTAAAAACTGGACACTAGAGGCAAATAAAGAATTTTTACTGGCCAGCAGTAACTCATATATTAAAAAAAAAAAAAAATCAGTGTAATGAGTTTCCTTAACACTTTACATCCTGCAGTGTTTCCTACTTTTTCTTACACTTTGATTTTGTTCAGTATCTGCAAAAAAAGGCAGCTCACTGAACTGAATGTCTATTATTGTAACCATTGTTCAGAACAAATTGAAATGCAGACATAAGGCTTTGAGCCATTCTTTCATGCAGTGGCATTTTAAAAGCATAGTTTGAAACAGAATAATTTATTGGCTCAAACCTTGTCAAAATAAAAATGCTGTTGACAGTAGAGTGTGATAATGTTCCTCATTCGATGTGCAGTATTTTGTTTTAGGAATCCACAATTGCCACATCTATTCTAGCAGTAGTTTAAAAAAAAAAACGCTTCCCAGTTAAAGTATTCACATAAATACAAACTCTCCAAGTGATATATAGTAGATTCAGCTGGGTCCAGTTTTTTCTTTCTTTTTTACCAAGTCACTGAAATTATCAGATTATTTTGACCAAGGCACAGCTAGTTAGCACCTCACAGATGGAAGGTCCTGGGCATGAAACTCAGCTGGAAGCTTTCTGGGTTAAGTTAGCAGGCTCTTCCAGTGCATGTATTGGTTTTCTCTGGGTATGCTGGTTTACATCAACAGTCTAAAACCATGCATGTAATACCTGTTGGATAATGACAGCAGTTCTGTGTGTTCCTGTAACAATGGCTTGACAGATAGCAGAAGAGAAAGTGTAAGTTTTTAGTTTGACAATATCTTACCATTTCTAGTAGAAGGGCTATAGAAATCCCTCAAATAGCATTCTAAAAACGCTTCATTGAACACTGACAGCAAATGCCTGATGTTAACAGGAGAAGAATCAGTCAGACATACCGTAAATAAGGAAGTTCAAGTGAATGAGCAATGGTATGTGTTGGTTTCTGTATCTTGTTCAACTTGAGGCTGGATTAAAGCAATTCCCCAAGCCAAACCTTGATTTTCTAATCTCTCTTTTACATCTGAAATAGTGTCATCCCACTGGTCAATACACAAAAGATTGATATGGTAAGGATGAGATGGACGTGACTAAAACCACATTTAGAGATTTTTGGGAGGGGGGAAAAAGTCATTTCAATTCATGTAGAATTTAGAAGGAGTTTAATAGTGAGCAATTTCCTTGTTTAATTAAACTATAAACCTGCAGCTTCAGAATCACATGATTGGAAAAAAGTCAGTGTTCATTGAGGAACAATAGCAACTATCATCACTGTTTATTGGAGGCAGTAGAAGGAAATGATGACTTTAGCATGGAAAGGATTGGTAGCAGCTTAATTACAGGAACCATAGAACACAGTGAAAACGTAAACCTTTTGAACCAAGCGCCATGCTACGTATGACCCTTATGCATTGTAAGTCCCAGTCCAGCCTAGACTGGCCTGACCTGGGTTCCGCACCGGGTTAAGTGTTGGCATTGTGCAGTCTGGCCCAATTCCAGCTTGATTTTTGGAACGCAGAGACCTGGGGTTCCGTTCAGGTGCTGCAGATTTGATGTCAGCAGACTGGTGGCCATTGATTGGTTCACTGGCCCGGGGGGTCATGTCACAGATGAGTCATACCGGTACTTCCAGCAACTGCTCCTTAACGCCATTTCCTTCAACAACTTACTTCTGGCTGGTATTGTGATAAAGAAAGCCCCTATTTTTCTTTGGAAAAAATGACAAAGCAAAAGATAGCACCAGTGCCCTGGACAAATGTTGAGTTGCAGTTATTGCTGAGCTGAGATTCGTGCGGTTTTGTTACGACGTCTCACCCACATTGAGAAGACCCTATGCTGAAAGCAAACAACACCAAAGTAGGGGGGCTGGTGCAACTGTGGCCGGTCCAGGCTTGACTGGGCTTTAGAATGCATAAGAGGCAATAGAAGCATAAGTAGCAGCCTTTGTAAAATTACAAGTAATTATGTATGTACTATTATTATTAAGGTTTAAGGTTTTGGACGTAACTGATGTTGTTGCTATTCACCATTATGCAGATAGTTGTTTTGGAAGTTCTCTGTACAGAATGGTCTTGAACATAGTCGTTGAATGAAACAATAATGGAACAATCTCACATCAGTGTTCGATCCTTAAAAAGTCCTAAATTCATGTATCTAAAAGACCAAGAGAAAAATACGTGTTTTAAGCCATCCAATGTAAAAAATGATACAGGGATTAAAATGACACTGCTTTCAACCAATAAAGAGAACCAGTCATAGTTTTACCCAGTCATTGCAAAGAGGGGGTTCATGATGCTTGGGCATCCTCTAAGTGTAGAAAAAAAAATCAGCCAAAAATTATTTTCTGCTTTAATCCATGAGATTATTTGATCTCATTTGTTTTTTATTTTCACGCGGGACTTTTCTATCAGGCAAAAGTTTTACAATGAGTCGTGAACAGACTTCTTTCTGGCGTTCTGTGTTTTCTTTTATACAGTCTATGGTTCAAATTGACTGTGACTCAAAGCAATTGAGGATACTTTCTACTAGCTACTGATACAGTATATATGTGTGCTAGCTAGCTTTTCTGTAACTAATTCATGTGTAATTGCAAATAATAATAATAAGAATTTGTTACATTTGTCATCTGTGTATGTTTCCATACAAGACGAAATTAGTCTGCATTTAACCCTAACCACCACCAGGTGGGGCAGTGGGCAGCTATTGAAAGCGCACGGGTTGATGATGCTGGATGACGTCAGGATCAGAGACAAAATGGGTAAATGCAAACTGAAGCTAAGTGGCTGGAAGACGAGGCAGGCTGCTGCCTGTCGATGGACAGGATTATAAAGGATGCTGTAGTGCTTGCAAAAAAATAAAAATAAAAGGAGACTTAAGCTTGGGTGGAATGGACCAAGGCAGCAAGAGGGGTTGAAGCCAACCCACTCCTGATGCTTCTTTGTGCAGTGAATCGAGGTAATGGCTGAGCCTAAATGGTTGTGAAAGGGTAAACTGACTTCACGGCTCAATAATGATGAATCACACAGAATCACACTCGAAAAGATCTGAACTGTTGCTTTACATTTTAAACTGATGCTCACTCATATTGTACTGAACGGGTAGTTTATTCCTAAAGGCAACAATTCACTGCGTAGATACATAACTTCCACAGGAAGTTGTTTGTCAGTAGTTGCGGCTTGATGTTTTCTCACAGAATCTGAAGAAACCAGGAAGACCTCTGTTACAGCAGTCTACTAGCAGCCACATTACACCAGCAGCTCCCATTAGAGTTGAAAAATGTATACAGATGACATCAGAAATTGCAGATGCCTCGTGTCATCTTGTTTTCTGGCCTTCAAATAAGATCAGAGAAGACAGAATTTGCCATCCTCCGACATGCCAAATGTGTTATCTAGCAACTGTAAGCAGATGGTTGAGAAAACAAAGGATCTGCAGAGATTGATACAGACGATATCTGGAAATCATACATCAGCTGTCACTGAGAGGCTTTAAAGTCTACAGCTCCTTCATCAAAGGCAGCAGTGCTTGTAAGCCTTGAAAACGGGATAAATAACAGAGTATTTTAATTGCAGGAAATGTTGACACAAATTATTTGAGCTCCGAAACTCTCAAGTTTGCTTTGAATTCAAGATTACCTTGCGTTAGTCGAGCAAAAGGAGGACAACCAGAGAGTTTCATGGGGGAGAAGGAGAGCTGGGAAAGCTGTAAGCAAAAGTCGAGTGGAGGCAGACTTGGAGCAGATGGTTTCAGCGTTTTGCCCAAGGCTCAGAAACGACTACAAGGAAGAGGGGAGAGATGGGAGGTGAGGGAGGTACAGTGGGAGATGGGGAGGGGGGTGAGTTGAAATACTAACTACACATCTGGCCTTCCTTTTCCTCCGGTGCGTCAGAAGGGTAGAGAGTAAAGAGAATACTGGAGGAGCTTTGACAGGCATCACCATCGGGCTGCAGTGTTAAAAAAAAGGCATCCATCATCTCCGTCTCACTCATTCACTTTCTCTCTCAGTTTTCTGAGCATACTGAATATATTCATTCTCCACCAAACAGCTCCACTCTAACCTACTCATGATTATTTTAACGCTTAGCTAGTTTTTATGGAAGCATTTGAGCTAAAAATATACATCTCAAGCTGTGCGGACCCTTGACGGGCCCGTCTCTTTCCTGTCTTTTCCCCTTGAAGTACACCATGGACAAAAGCGAACCCAAAACCACACAGGAACACTGGTGCACTTCCTAGCTAAGTGAATAGTGAATGATGGATGAGCATGGTGCTTGGTAAGGTTGCCATCTGTTCCAAGATGAGATAGAGAGGCTGAAAGGCTCTCGGTTCATTGAGCTTCAAGACCATCACAGCTTTCAGCTCACCTACTGTATACCCTCAACTGATATCTTGAAGGATGCATGTGTGTGTGTTACTGTTTGTGTCAGTCGGAGGGACTATATACCATGTACTAATCATATTAAAGACATTATCATTTAAAAAATATGGTAATAACTCTCAGCCTCAGTCTTTCCAAAAGTTGAAACAAAATCAATTGGCTCTCTTCTCATTGAGAATCCCTCACCGTCTCAGTGACACACAGTCAATTTTCCCTAACTCGACCTGGCACTCTTCCGTGTCTTGATGTGCACATGTGCCGCTTATCTGCCTCTCCATCTTTATTACATGCCCCGGCGTTCTCTCCTTACACGGCAAGAGCCACTCCAGAAGCAATTGACATCGATCGCTTTATTTCAACATTTATGATCTCTTTCTGAGAGCAAGCAGAGGGAATCATGGGTGTTTTGGTGGTGTTTCATGGTGAAAGAGATTGACTCATAGATGGGAGACAATTTGATATAGAAAAAAGGGTGATGGGCTATACAGTTAGTAAACTTTTATAAACTCCCTTTTTATATGCCCGTCTAAAGGCTATACTGTATTATGGTATAGTCTCCTTCTCTATGTCCGTCTGTAAAATGTCTCTTGTTCCTCCGATAACTTCTGATCCGCTCAAGATAGATCAACAAAACTTTTTGCACACATGTATCATCACTAAATGGAGTGTAACATACATTCTTTGTCACCCCAACAAATCAAGGTCAAATGTTATACAAGGTCCATGCTTTTCCAGGCAATAACTTCTATCCTCAAGATAATTCAGCAAAACTTGATACACATGTGTACCACCTCTAAGTACCATGTCTTTAATCTTTTCATCACTCCAGCACTAAGTTCAATGTCACAAATCAAGATAAAATGTTTTACAAGATCTTTGCTCGTCCATGCCATTGCTATACATTGCTGTATAGTAGTTTAGTCAACAGGTGTATAACGTGCTGTATGTGGCACACATGTTGCAATGTTTGTGCTCAGTTTGACTCCTCCCACTGGGATGAATTACACATGATGTGACATGGTGACAAAGTGTAAACAGCCACCACATTACCAACCAATAAAGAGCACTCAGAAGCACACCACACACACACAAACTAGGAGCCTGACCAAGTCATATAACAAGATAGCAATTTGAGCTTTCTGTCTGCTGTGGTGTTCGCCATGCTATATTTGCTGCCTTCTCTCTCTCCGCCCCCTGCCGATAACTGGAAGCTTACCGGAGGAGTGTTGTACACAAAAGCCAGTAGACAGAGTTGGCCTTTACACTGAAGCGTGAGAGCTAATTAGAGGCTATGAGTATGTCGCTGGACTTAAGTGTCGTGACCACCCATGCATGGTTACAGGAGCCTCTTCCGTTCAAACAATGTTCACTCCATTCGTCACCTCAGTGGGATCTGAGCCTGGTGGTTCTCAGACTATTTTTTTGGGCGGCAGTTACATATAAGTTGAAATGTAGGTGGTATTCTTGTGAGAACATAATTTTTTTTTCCTTGTCTTCCATTTCTTTGTCTTTTTGTATGACTGATATTTTCAACGCAGCTCAGATTTCATCTCACTTGCTTGAATAAAAAATGTCACCAGATGGTTTTGAACATCTTTCCAAGAAATTGGCAGAGTTGCACTGTCATTTAGTGTTCAAGCTTTGCTTGATTGGCAACTGAGTTTTTGCAAGCCATTTACTTTGGTATATATTGTAGTTTTTTTTAAATTTTTTGGTAATAATCTTACTCTTGCCTGAAGTGTTCGTGCTTTTCAAAAACAAAGGGAATAATTCTTAACAAGTTTTTATTCACAGAAACAGCTGATGATTTTATTTTTGCTTTAAAAACAACTGTGTAAATAATAGCCCATATTTAAAAAAACATTGCAATTAATCTCGTTTTATTTTCTCTATATTTGGTGATCTAATACCACCTTCTGAAAGAACTCTGTAGTATAAAATACTTACTGACTCAAACAGCATGGCGTTTTAACTTTTGGAAAATTTGCTTTCATATTCACTGACTAACAAGTCATGAATATCTGACTGCCCTGAAATGAAGGGGTGGGGGTTAAAAAGGCTTTCAATGTCTAAACAGCCTCACACATTGATCTATCCATAGTGTCAGAGACAAATGATTTGTTACTTTTAAGTGCTACCACAACTTGTACAGTATATATACAGTATATAGAGTATACTGTGTATATATATAAATGGTAAATGGAGCTTACTTATATAGCGCTTTCCAGCCCCCTATGAGGGGCCCCAAAGCACTTCACAGTACCAGCCATCCACCCATTCATACACACATTCATACACCGGTAGCGGTAGTCTGCCATGCAAGGCGCCATCCAGTCCTACCGGGAGCAACTCAGGGTTAAGTGTCTTGCCCAGGGACACAACGAGGTATTCAGTGACCGGGGATCGAACCCCGGACCTTCCGGTCCTGAGCCGGCTGCCCTGCCTCTACACCATCTCGGCCCTGACAATATACAGCATGTTCTTTCCATGAATGCGTGGGTTTTCTCCGGGTACTCTGGTTTTCTCCCGCAGACCAAAAACAATTTAGGCTAAATGGAAGTTATAAGATTTCTCTAGGTGAAAGTGAGAGAGTGAATGGTTGGTTGTCTCGATCATCTGTATGTGGCCCTGCGATGGCCTTGGGAACTGTCCAGGATGTGCCTCACCTCTTGTACATTGATGGCTAGATATGTGCACCAGTGACCCCCGCAACCCAACAAGCATGAAGCGAGCAAAACGATTATGGATGGATAGAGTGGCCAATGGTGGTGGTGGGGTTATGGTATGGGAAGGTGTATGTTGTGGTTAACGACTACAGGTGTATTTTACTGATGGCATTTTGAAAGCACAGAGACTACATGATGTGATCCTGAGCCCCTTTGTTGTTCCATTCATCCACGATCATCACCTCACGTTGCAGAATGTTAACGCACGTCCCCATGTTGCAAAGTTTGTACACAATTCCTGGAACCTGAAAATATCCCATTCTTGCATGGCCAGCATACTCACCGGGCATGTCACTCATTGAGCTTGTTATGGATGCTCTGGCTCGACGTATACCACAGTGTGTTACAGTTCCTGACGATATCCAGCAACTTTGCACAGCCATTGAAGAGCAGCCATTGAATCAACAACCTGATTAACTGTATATGAAGGAGATGTGTTGCACTGTGTGACA
>JBBPBX010017841.1:17658-28670 GCA_038048925.1 Garcialebias charrua | reverse complement strand
TGTTACTTGGTCTGACTACTGCTGTTATGATTATGTTCAGTTTCATGTAAAGAGTTTTCTGTAATAATTTGAAGAAGTGGTAATACATTTATTTTGTTTATTATGTGAACAGGTAAAGTTTTTAATTTAAGTGGTTTTTTGATGCTGTTAATTTTCTCAAAACTAATTTTTGAAAGTTGAATGAAAAATGTTAATTGTGTCTTGAATGAAAAATACCCCATGTTTAAAAGTAAAAATAAATAAATGTATTAACACTATTAAAGAAGAGATTGTAAGTGTTTATGTTACACAAATATGTCCATTGCATTAGAGAGACAAACTGAAGAAAATTATTTAATAAACATGAGGGTTATGAGGGGGTCCCTGAAACTTTTTCTCCCCTGTAAGGGCTAAACCCAAAACATTTGAGAACCCCTGCCCTATAACACTGAGAGCCAACTCGAGTGGAAGAAGAAGAACATTTCGACGGCTGAAAAGATAGCGTAACATTATCCGACTCTAAGTTGGACATTTTGTAACCTTCAAAGGTCATAAAAACAAAACCACAAAAAAGGATAAAAAGACCAATAGTAAGGATGTGCTTCAATGCCTTTGCATTGGCAATGTTAATTATTATTATTATAATCTAATCTTATCTTCCCAATAGTAACTTGAACAAATAAGGTCGACAACTGAAATCCATCAATTCGCTGAAGTTTAAAAGTTCACATTTAGAGCAAGAAAGAAGCTGTGGATTTAACTGTTGGAAAATAATTACTTAGCTTTTTTAGTTAGACTTGGGAAAATATTTTTGGTGGCAGCACAAACTCAGAACCTATCAATTAAGAGGTGGTTATACAACCCCTCTTTGTCTCCGATGTGTCCCATCAGTGTATGAATATGATCTAAAGCACTGATTAGTCTAAAGATTCAGATTAGCTTTGTATAGATCTAGTAGAGTGATGTGTGTATGGGTAAATGAGGACACAAATTGTAGTGTAAAGTGCTTTGATTATCTTGATAAGATAGAAAAGTGCTTTCTAAGTACAGTCCATTTACCATATACATGTACAATATGATAAAAATACATTTTTAAAACAACTGAAAGCCTGATGTTTCTGCTTTATAGCCTTTATTTCCAAGGTTCCTGTAAAGATGTCGAAAACTGGTCTGTGGTGAGGTTGAACCCTCTTTAGCATGCTCTTTTCCTCATACCATTAAAATTGTTTTTGGTCTGGCTTTAGTTTGGAAAAAAACAGTTATCATATACATATACATTGACTTTTCTCCAGCTGCCAGTTCAAAGATCTTGCTTTTTCCCTGCTTCTTTTGTCATTATTTAGTTTTTTTACAATTCTGTCAACTCTTGCAAGTCTTTAAACTACCTACGGTACTTGAATTACCTGATTGAAGGACACTTTGTGTCCACCATGACAAAACAACTAATTGGTTCCCTATTTGCGTTTTCCACTGTGTGAGTATTGAGTAATCCTTACACACATGCTCAGGCATATGGGATGTGCATTTGTGTGGCCAGTTAGCAAGTTCCTCATGCAAAGTGAATGTGCTCTGAATAAACTGCAAGCAAGTGGAAATGAGCAGCAACCAAACCAAAAGTAATGGTATGCAAGATTACAGCTCATGTAATAGTGATGTTGCATTACATGAGTTATTATTTCTGGTTCTGAGGACATTTTTGCCTGCACATGAGAAATGCATGAATTTGAAACAAGAAGAGACATGCACAGAGGCATGCAGCAGGCAAGGACCGTGATGAGGCCTGACAGCCTTCTGTGGCCAAACTCACATATGGTATTTGTTTCTAGAGAGGGACAGTCCATGCCCTAAACAGAATCTAAACTCAATTTAAATGAGGACTATCACTATGGGGTGCTCTATGTAAAGTTGCACAGTCAAAAATTAACAGTAATATTTTGGTTTAATTAGCCTTTCATAAGAAAAAAAAGCTTTTTTTTTTTTCAAAGCCATATTTTCATCATGCCATTCATACACTTATAAATGACATAGTTCCAAACTAAATATTTAATTTACAAGCTAAATATTTAATTTACAAACTAAATACTTAATTTGCAAGTTAAATATTTAGTTAGTATACTAAATATTTAGGTGTACATTAAATATTTAATTACCAAGCTAAATGTTTATTTTCAAAACTAAATATTTAATTTCCAGACTAAGCATTTATTGTCCAAGTTAAATATTTAATTTCCAAACTAAACATTTAATTGCTAAGTTAAACATTTAATTCCTGAACTAAATATTTAATTTGCTAACTAAATATTTAGCTCAGACCTAAATATTTAACTTGCAAGTTAAATATTTAGGTCCAAGCTAAATATTTAGTTAATATGCTAAATCCATGCCAAAAAGTGGGTGGACTATAAATATAAGCAGAACCCACCCGCCCGGAATGTCAAGTCACATGGGTTTAACTTGCAATTTAAATATTTAGGTCAGACCTAAATATTTAACTTGCAAGTTAAATATTTATGTCCAAGCTAAATATTTAGTTAATTTGCAAAGTCCATGCCAAAAAGTGGATGGACTATCAAAATATAAGCAGAACCCACCCGTCCTGAATGCTAAGTCACATCGGTTTAACTCGCAAGCTAAATATTTAGCTATAGCACATTAAATATTTAGGCCCAAGATAAATATTTAGTTAGAAAATTAAATGTTTATTTTGGAAATTAAACATTTAGTTTGGAAAATGAATATTTAGGTCAGAGCTATATTTTAGTTAGCACATTAAATATTTAATTTAGGAATTAAATGTTTAGCTTCGAAATTAAATATTTAGCTTGTAAATGAAATATTTAGTTTGGAGCTATAACATTTATAAATGTATGAATGGCATGATGAAAATATGACTGAAAAAAAATTCTTATGAAAGGCTAAAGAAACCAAAATATTGCTGTGAATTTTTGACTGCAGTTTACAAATGGCATCCATTTTACAGTACATATCATGAACTGTAACACGTGCATCAACACATATTCTCATGCAGTGTTATGTCAGGAAAGCATGGGTCTCTGTGAAAATTGGTTTTTGGATTATTTACTGTCAACTTAAAAAAAAGTCTAATGAAAGGCCCCATGTCATCATGTTGGTGCTCTGAAGTGTTTCATCATGTGACTAAGGCAGGAATAGAAATAACTCAACGATGTGAGTGACGGAGAAGTGGAAAGTGAGATATGTTTTCTGTCTCTTTGCATATGAACACCTCTCGGTGTGTTGACACTTTGTTCTGGTGGAGTTGCTGACAGCGTGTGGATGTTCTTGCTCTGTTTAGTGGGCATGTTTCAGGATTAGCACAAGACACTAATGACAAACAACATCACAGGAAGTCAGTGAGAGGCTCCAAAAAAAAACCTCCTACATTTTAGCACCCGGTTAGTTTGGCTTCACATCAGACTAGCTTGTGTTTTCATGACCTAGTTGTTGTCCAAAAGTCAAGCTGAGCCGATAAAAAAATGATGAGGCTATTTTTGACATAAATTTCAGTTCCATATGACTGACTAATTAATCGCATAATCTTCAGTTGGTACATCGGTTTACCATAAGATTAAGAGAATTTAGTGTCACATTTTCCTTTTTTAATGGAAAATCCTTTGTCAGTGACAAATGAGTGCACACCTAATTCTCCAGCTCCCCGGGCGCTCTCTATGGCTGCTCACTGCACCACCTGGTGGTGGTTGGGTTAAATGCAGAGACGAATTTCGTCTGTGTATGGGAAACATACACAGATGACAGACAAAGACATTATTATTATTATAAGACTTGTATTTATGCAATTGTATTATGCATTAAAGCGCAACTGATATAGAAATTTTGGCTATTGCCAATACCGATATTGGGAGGGAAGGGCGACTGCTTCTAACCGTAAAATGGTTGAAATTTTTTTAGCTTTGTCCACCCCCAAGAATCTAAGAAACAGCGAGTAGTACCGTGTTTATTTAGCAGTGAATGCAACTAAACGTTTCCTATAACTATTGATCAGTCCTGCACACCAGCTTGGAGGAGTTTTCCTTTGTACAGAACAGCTTCAACTCTGGGTTGTTGGTGGGTTTCCTCACATTAACTGCTCACTTCAGGTCCTTTGACAACACTTGGATTGGATTAAGGTCAGGACTTAGACTTGGCTATTCCAAAACATGAACTTTATTCTTCTTGAACCATTCTTTGGTAGAACCACTTTTGTTCTTAGAGTCATTGTGTTGCTGCATGACCCACCGTCTCTTGAGATTCAGTTCATAGACAGATGTCCTGACATTTTCCTTTAGAATTCTCTGATATAATTCAGAATTCATAGGTCCATCAATGATGGCAAGCCGTCCTGGCCCAGATGCAGCAAAACAGACCGATGATACCATGATAATACCACCACCATGTTTCACAGATGGAGGAATGAACGCAGGAATTAATCTACATATTATACAATACATTCTACAAACATAACTCTTTTAATTTAACCCAAAAAATTTCTTATTTTGGTCTCATCCATTCACAAAACATTCTTCCAACAGTCTTCTGGTTTGTCCACGTGATCTTTAGCAGTAAAGTTCTTTTTGGAGAGCATGCAGTGACCTTCTCCTTCAACCCTGCCATGCACACCATTGTTGTTCAGTGTTCTCCTGATGGTGGACTCATGAACATTAACATTAGTCAATGTGAGAGAGGCCTTCAGTTGCTTAGAAGCTACTCTGGGGCCCTTTGTAACCTCGCTGACACACGCCTTGCTCTTGGAGTGATCATTGTTGGTCGACCACTCCTGGGGAGGGTAACAAATGGTCCTGAATTTCCTCCATTTGTACACAATCTGTCTGACTGTGGATTGACGGAGTCCAGACTCTTTAGTCAGGTCCTCTGGGCGTCTTCTTTTTGTTGAAACATTTTGTCTTTCATCCAAAAGACTTCATCAGTCCAAGGAGCTGCAGCATACTCCGTCTTGTAAATAGCACCTTCTCACATAGTAGGTCAACCAGTTTAATGGTGCTCAGATAGTGTCTGGAGTCCGCCCTCTCCCCCACCGGCTTGTTTGAAGCCGTCATGATCAAAGTGATTCAATATAAACTGATTCATGCTCATTAATCCAGGTAGAAGTCTTCTGGATGGCTCTCTGTGGCAAACCCTGAAGAGGGAAAAGCAAAAAGAACAGGAATCAATTATTTTTTAAAGAAGGGCCATTTTGAAGGTTGACTCAATTTTGGATTTTAACTTTGCTAAACTTTTAAACTCACCAATAAGTCATATTGAGGAAAAAAAGTAAACATCTAAAAAAATATTACTATTTGCAGTGGAAGATTAAGATCTTAACACTGTAAGACGAGGCAGTAGCAAAAGCTAGATGTTACTAGGTAACAAGAACCAGATGTTGTCTCCAGCTGTGTCTGACAGAAAGTTTGTAAGACTTTTTTGCAGAAAAGCAGCAAATGAATGTACAAAACTGTGCAAAACATTGTTCCTCATTTATTTATATATTTTCCAACAAGCCAAATTATCTTGTAACATTTTAAAGGTTTTCTCAAAGTAAAATAATAATAATATGAAGTTTTTACAACTATTTCTTCAAATTGTCTGTCCATAATCTGACTAATTTAGAAGAATGTTTTCTACTTTTTTTAATCCACTTAAATGTAAACATTTAAACTATAAAGGCATGAAAAGACTCTTAAACTTAAAGGATGAACCAATATTGTGCCAACATGTAATAGAAACGTAGCATTAAATGTATTATTGTGTTACCAACAGCCTGTCACAAATCACAGTTTGTCCTCATTTCTTTATTTAAATATATTAAAATACTATAAATAACACAGTTTGACAGATAGAAATAGAGACTGAATAAAAACTGAGTAAAAAAATATAAGCGGCTGTATTTTCGAAAAACAAAGTACAGCATTTAAGAACTTTGGAAAAATACTGGTCAATTTTAGAATACTCATTGGCTGCAAGACAGCAATGTTTGATGTCTTGTCAGCAAAATATACACATGTAGGAGTGCTGCACACCACGTCAGATAGCATGTAGGTATCAACAGCTATTTTTGTCCATTGACATTTTGTGATGTATTGGAACTAAATCCATGAATTGATCGGCTGAACATTGAAGTACAGTACTTGGTTTAATCAAATTCTTCCTTGTAATTTTTACTTTTATAGAGCTTTCCCTCAGGTCTTAATGCACTGAGGGAAATTCCTTTAGATCACTTCCACGTAAGGAGCTTCGCAGATCAAACTAAACTAATCCCTGTATTGCTTTAGGGCTACAAGCCAGGCTGTAGAAGATGACATAGCACAATCCCACTGCCTGTAGATGAGTTTTAGTAAGAAAGAAAATGAGTTATCTCACCTTCAATTCTGTGAAATTACAGAGCTACTTTTTTATATGTACAGTATATCTGTTCTTTTCTGTGTTACCGTCTAAAACACCAATTTCTTTTCATTCCAAACTTTTACTGTCCTACAAGCAGACCTATGCGAGCATAACACACAAACACACTTGGGTAGCACACACACAGTGGTATTTTATCCTTTCATTATTACTTTGCTGGCATTTTCCACACTCGTACACTTATTATAAATTTGCTTGACTTCCCCAACTTCTGTTCCGTAAGTTCAACCGTAGTCATACGGTAAAGGGTGGCATAGTAAAATGACCTGTAAAAAAGTGCAAAAACTAAAAGATATATGAAAACTTAATAAATAAAAAAATAATGAAAAATAAGAGGAAAAAAATATGACTAAAAAAAAAGGACATAGTTTGTATATGTGTGTAGGTCACCAATATAATCAGCATGATCACATCATTACCCGGGGCAACCACAGCCCACGGTAGTTTGATGTCAGCAATCAATGCACGCGGTCCCACGCTCACACACCGAATGCGCATCAAGACGTTACAATATCAGCCAATTAGTAGGACTGATGGGATGGGAAACAGGGTGGAGAGGAAAAGAAGATGAGAAGACGATTTTGCAATACAACATTTTTCATTGTCAAATCTCTTAGCGCCTCTTTGCACCCATCCGCCAATTAGTGTTTGGTTGTCCCTCACCTCTTCTCTCCCATTTTTCCTCTGCTGGCTCTGCGAGTAGGTCTTTTTGACATTTACTGTGCGGTGTTCAGTCTCTGCCGGCTTTTTCCTGCTAATTGGTGTAAGCTGAATATATATGTGGCCCAAAAAATTTGGATCGGAGCAATGTTTCTAAATTGTTGCGCTTTTTAACGTTATAGCTTGAATTCTGAAAAGGTCACCAGTCTGTTGCGTTGATTTTTACACATCAAGTAATTATCGGGCGGCATGAGAAACAACCTTCATTAATGTCGATCCAGGTCATGTGAAAATCTACTGTATGTAAACATTTAATGAAGGAATCCATATCACCTGCAGCAGTTTGAAGTATCGTTTTATCAGAATGATATATAACTTGTAGAAATGTGTGATTATTTGTCTTTCTTTGTTTTTATATATATCGTCTTACATCATAATTTCATGTGTTAAAATAACCAACATACCACACTGCAAGGATCCACAACTTCTCCTCCACTACCATAACCTTCAGCACTGGCTTCCTCAGGGCTGTGTGTTGAGCCCCCTCCTGTTCACTCTGCTCACATATGATGCACCTCTAGATGCACAAAGAGGGACACCTGCATCATGAAAGACCCCACTTGCCCAGCACACACACTTTTTGCCTCGCTCCCTTAGGTAGAAGGTTGTGGAGAATTAAGTGTAGAACCACTAGACTGAGGAACAGCTTCTACCCTGAAGCTGTTAGACTCATACATGCCTAACCAGGATAATCACTGTAACGCCACTTTTGTTGGTGATATGTGACTTATCTGTGCTGCTGATTATCCCTGCTGATGATCTCTTGCCTTTATGCTGCTGTATTCATACCCATCTGCTCACTACAGATTCATGTTCGGGATGCTGTTCAATATACTGTATTTTACATTATTAGTGTTTAGCGTATATCTTATACCTTTTAGTGTATCGTTTATTGTTCGTTTAGTGTATATCTTAGAACCTTATATATCATTTATTTTTATACTTTATATTGTTGCTATTTTGGGGTATTACTGGGATCTTGAGTTCCACCTCATGTACCACATGTGATGCAAATGATGAAGAATCTTGATAAGGTGGGCTATTTGTTATAGGGGTTCTGTTTCTGGTAGGTGGGACTTTTAAATACATCCCTACAATTCCCAACTGACACACACCTTTGTTTTGAACACAAGATGATGAGAATTCATTGGCAGATAACTGGTTACATGATCTAGTATAGGGCCTTCCCATATGTTGGCAGTGGCGACTGTGGGAGGTGTGGCCAGTTCTGAAGAAAGATGTGCGTTAACTGACGCTCTGTGCAGCATTTGCTTTGACCACATGGTGGTGGATGGCCTAGCGCTGTGTGATTTTGTACTTTATATGTTTGGTGAAATGGAAATAATTTGCCTCTCTAAGTCTGCTTCAGACCATTAGAACACCGGAGATACTATATTTCAATTTCATGACAGATTTTTAGACTCAAGATCATCTTATTCTGAGAAATTATGATGTTTAGCCATTTTGGTCAAATCTTAAAAATAACGTCACATACAGTCTCATGCAATATATTTGTCATGTTTAGAGTAACTGATGTGCATAACTCCCAACTACTACCACATCAAATTGTAGCTTAATTTCTGTAAAATTAACTGAGTTATAGACATTTTTGAGTTTTCTGGGGTCAATTGGTGGTGGATTGCTATCTTGATTTTGTTTGGCTCTAAATATTAATCAGTTCTGGAGGCACATCCAGTGATTATTTCCTAAATGTTTTATTATGATGGAGAAAGTTGGCTGACAGACAGAGGGTTGACTCGAAACAGATTATTGTCCTGATAAACCTGATATTCCATTTTAGTAAGTTACCTCAGGGCAAAATTCATTTTTTTATTGTAATTTCCTAAGACATATTTGATGATATGCCATGTAAAGAGTTTGACAATACTTAATTACCAATCACTGAATGTGGTTCATATTTTTGAATGTGTGTGAAAATGAAGGGAAAATGTGTTTTTCTGTAGAGGAAATGTTACTATAGATGTTCACATGTGCTGAAAGAAGCAGGAAAATAAAACCCTGCAGATCATGTGGCTGTTTTTATTTTTATTTTTTATTTGTTAGTATTTGATTCCCCTCCCTTTTTAAATGTGTCTCTTTTGCCTTTAAAAAGCCAAAATAGAATATGTTGCCTGGAGGAAACACCGCAACTTAGAAGGTTAAACAAACAAATTGTGCTTCTGTGAACGCCATTAATATGTATGATGATGCATGATGTATTATATATGATATACAAATGTATGTTTGGGGAGTGGTGGCGCAGAGGTTAGAGACGGTGGGCCTGTGATCGGAAGATCGCCGGTTCAAGTCCTGGTACTGACAACATCAAAAAAAGTGAGTGGAAAAAGGTGAAACACCCACATCTGCCTCCACCCTCATTCACCCCACTCTGGGCCCCTGAGCAAGGCCCTCAACCACCATCTGCTCCCTAAACAGGTCTCTCTTGAAAATGAGTTCTCGTGGCTCAATGAGACTACCTGGATAAATAAAGGGTAAATAAAAAAAATAAAAAAGTTAATATGTATAATGATGTATGATGTATTGTATATGATATACAAATGTATGTTAATATGTATGATGATGTATAATATATGATATGTAGGATGATGATCACTCTCTGCTACTACCACACCATATTTTAGGCAAATATCTGTAAATTTGACATAGTTATCACGTTTTTTGTTTTATTTGAAGATGCATTGGCTGTGGCTATCATCTTATATAGAGGTGTACATCCAATTATTACTTACTGCAAATTTCAATAAAATTTGCCTAATGGTTCATGGGATCTTTTTCTACCAGATACATGAACACACTCAGACATGGGCAAAGCCATTGACGTTAAACGATAATAATGGGATAATGGGGTCCTTTGCTTTCTGTCAATAAACAGTGCAGCTCTTCGTTAGTTTCTTGCAGGTCAAATCTCCATGTGATGGGAAATTTTACACGCTCCTCTATTATGACAAACCTTTAATCTGCGAATAGAACAGTTAAACCCAGCGTGTCTGTCAGTATTTTATGTGGTTTGTGTTTGAATAAAACAGACTTTTCTCCATTCTCTTCTGCTCAAAGGATCATCACATTACTTGCTTTCACAATAAACACAACACACACACACAAAATATATGCAAGACACACATTTGGGCACTACAAATCATTGTTTAGATCAACTGCCTAAATAGAGGAGACATGCAAGCCCTTTTGAAGCTTATTAAAATGTAATTAGACACACAAATCTATGTGCATCATGCAAACAGGAAAATGCAAATTGCAGAAGAGGCTGCCGCTCTGTGACGGATGCTACAGCCGGTGGTTCTGCCAGTTATTGCACTGATGGGCATTAAGTACTTTTCGGATAAATAAACACCTCTCCTTCCTGATGCATGCTTAATAATTTAGGTAGATAAATCTAACAAGGTAGAGTCAGGTCCTCTGGAATAACAAGCGTCTATCAGGGCAATAATGGTTGGTTGTTCGGCTGATGCTCCTTTTGCATGTGAACAGCTAGTTTTGGCTGTCACCAGAAAACTGGTTGATCCTCTATGAGAAGGTGCTGCTTATAGGACGGAGTTTGTTGCAGCTCCTCAGACTGAAGAAGTATTTTGGATAAAAGATGAAATGTTTCAACAAGAAGAACCCGTCCAGAGGACCGGACTCAACCTTGTTATATTGTCCTCTCTCGTTGTTTACCACTTTTCCTTTGCCTCTGTGTGTTGCTCACTTAGAATTAAAAAAGGTTTATCAAATGTAAAAAGACAGGAAAGCACAGCAGGTGTAAGACAAATACTCATTTCTACAAGTTTCCCTCGTCGTCATCTCTTTCTTTCTCATTTCTGTTTGTTATGTGTCTGCTTGGTGATGTGGCCTTTCCCATTGTAACATCTGACCACAAGGGC
>JBBPBX010017841.1:2615-17573 GCA_038048925.1 Garcialebias charrua | reverse complement strand
ATCCATCCAGAAGAGTCATGATGTCACAGTATGATGATGTCACAGTTCATGATGTCACAGTTCATGATGTCACAGTTCATGATGTCACAGTTCATGATGTCACATGATGTCACAGTTCATGATGTCACAGTTCATGATGTCACATGTTGTCACAGTTCATGATGTCACAGTTCATGATGTCACATGTTGTCACAGTTCATGATGTCACAGTTCATGATGTCACATGTTGTCACAGTTCATGATGTCACAGTTCATGATGTCACATGTTGTCACAGTTCATGATGTCACAGTTCATGATGTCACAGTTCATGATGTCACAGTTCATGATGTCACAGTTCATGATGTCACAGTTCATGATGTCACATGTTGTCACAGTTCATGATGTCACAGTTCATGATGTCACATGTTGTCACAGTTCATGATGTCACAGTTCATGATGTCACATGTTGTCACAGTTCATGATGTCACATGTTGTCACAGTTCATGATGTCACAGTTCATGATGTCACATGTTGTCACAGTTCATGATGTCACATGTTGTCACAGTTCATGATGTCACAGTTCATGATGTCACATGTTGTCACAGTTCATGATGTCACAGTTCATGATGTCACATGTTGTCACAGTTCATGATGTCACAGTTCATGATGTCACATGTTGTCACAGTTCATGATGTCACAGTTCATGATGTCACATGTTGTCACAGTTCATGATGTCACAGTTCATGATGTCACATGTTGTCACAGTTCATGATGTCACAGTTCATGATGTCACATGTTGTCACAGTTCATGATGTCACAGTTCATGATGTCACATGTTGTCACAGTTCATGATGTCACAGTTCATGATGTCACATGTTGTCACAGTTCATGATGTCACAGTTCATGATGTCACAGTTCATGATGTCACAGTTCATGATGTCACAGTTCATGATGTCACAGTTCATGATGTCACAGTTCATGATGTCACAGTTCATGATGTCACAGTTCATGATGTCACAGTTCATGTTGTCACAGTTCATGATGTCACAGTTCATGATGTCACAGTTCATGATGTCACAGTTCATGCTGTCACAGTTCATGATGTCACATGTTGTAACAGTTCATGATGTCACAGTTCATGATGTCACATGTTGTCACAGTTCATGATGTCACATGTTGTCACAGATCATGATGTCAGATGTCACAGTTCATGATGTCACAGTTCATGATGTCACAGTTCATGATGTCACATGTTGTCACAGTTCATGACATCACAGTTCATGATGTCACATGTTGTGACATCATGAACTGTGACTACATAAACTGTGACATCATGAACTGTTACATCATGAACTGTGACATCATGAACTGTGACAACATGTGACATCATGAACTGTGACAACATGAACTGTGACATGTGACATCATGAACTGATGTCACAGTTCATGATGTCACAGTTCATGATGTCACCGTTCATGCCGTCACTGTCCATGATGTCACAGTTCATGTTGTCACAGTTCATGATGTCACAGTTCATGTTGTCACAGCTTATGTTGTCACAGTTCATGATGTCACAGTTCATGATGTCACAGTTCATGTTGTCACAGTTCATGATGTCATAGTTCATGATGTCACAGTTCATGATGTCACAGTTCATGATGTCACATGTTGTCACAGTTCATGATGTCACAGTTCATGATGTCACATGTTGTCACAGTTCATGATGTCACAGTTCATGATGTCACATGTTGTCACAGTTCATGATGTCACAGTTCATGATGTCACATGTTGTCACAGTTCATGATGTCACAGTTCATGATGTCACATGTTGTCACAGTTCATGATGTCACAGTTCATGATGTCACAGTTCATGATGTCACAGTTCATGATGTCACATGTTGTCACAGTTCATGATGTCACAGTTCATGATGTCACATGTTGTCACAGTTCATGATGTCACAGTTCATGATGTCACATGTTGTCACAGTTCATGATGTCACAGTTCATGATGTCACAGTTCATGTTGTCACAGTTCATGTTGTCACAGTTCATGATGTCACAGTTCATGTCACAGTTCATGATGTCACAGTTCATGTTGTCACAGTTCATGTTATCACAGTTCATGATGTCACAGTTCATGTTGTCACAGTTCATGATGTCACATGTTGTCACAGTTCATGATGTCACAGTTCATGATGTCACAGTTCATGACGTCACAGTTCATGTTGTTACAGTTCATGATGTCACAGTTCATGATGTCACATGTTGTCACGGTTCATGATGTCACAGTTCATGATGTCACAGTTCATGATGTCACAGTTCATGCTGTCACAGTTTATGAGTTCATGTTGTCACAGTTCATGATGTCACAGTTCATGTTGTCACAGTTCATGTTGGCACAGTTCATGATGTCACAGTTCATGTTGTCACAGTTCATGATCTCACAGTTCAAGTTGTCACAGTTCATGTTGTCACAGTTCATGATGTCACAGTTCATGCTGTCACAGTTAATGATGTTACAGTTCATGATGTCACAGTTCATGATGTCACAGTTCATGTTGTCACAGTTCATGCTGTCACAGTTCATGATGTTACAGTTCATGATGTCACAGTTCATGATGTCACAGTTCTTGTTGTCACAGTTCTTGTTGTCACAGTTCATGATGTCACAGTTCATGATGTCACAGTTCATGATGTCACATGTTGTCACAGTTCATGATGTCACATGTTGTCACAGTTCATGATGTCATAGTTCATGATGTCACAGTTCATGATGTCACAGTTCATGTTGTCACAGTTCATGATGTCACAGTTCATGATGTCACAGTTCATGATGTCACATGTTGTCACAGTTCATGATGTCACAGTTCATGATGTAACAGTTCATGATGTCACAGTTCATGTAGTCACAGTTAATGATGTCACAGTTCATGTAGTCACAGTTCATGTAGTCACAGTTCATGTTGTCACAGTTCATGATGTCACATGTTGTCACAGTTCATGATGTCACAGTTCATGATGTCACAGTTCATGCTGTCACAGTCCATGATGTCACAGTTCATGTTGTCACAGTTCATGATGTCACAGTTCATGTTGTCACAGTTTATGTTGGCACAGTTCATGATGTCACAGTTCATGTCACAGTTCATGATGTCACAGTTCATGTTGTCACAGTTCATGTTATCACAGTTCATGATGTCACAGTTCATGTTGTCACAGTTCATGATGTCACAGTTCATGATGTCACATGTTGTCACAGTTCATGATGTCACAGATCATGATGTCACAGTTCATGATGTCACAGTTCATGTTGTTACAGTTCATGATGTCACAGTTCATGATGTCACATGTCACAGTTCATGATGTCACAGTTCATGATGTAACAGTTCATGATTTCACAGTTCATGATGTCACAGTTCATGATGTCATAGTTCATGCTGTCACAGTTCATGAGTTCATGTTGTCACAGTTCATGATGTCACAGTTCATGTTGTCACAGTTCATGTAGTCACAGTTCATGATGTCACAGTTCATGTTTTCACAGTTCATGTTGTCACAGTTCATGATGTCACAGTTCAAGTTGTCACAGTTCATGCTGTCACAGTTCATGTTGTCACAGTTCATGCTGTCACAGTTCATGCTGTCACAGTTAATGATGTTACAGTTCATGATGTCACAGTTCATGATGTCACAGTTCATGTTGTCACAGTTCATGCTGTCACAGTTCATGATGTCACAGTTCATGATGTCACAGTTCATGATGTCACAGTTCATGATGTCACAGTTAATGTTGTCACAGTTCATGATGTCACAGTTCATGTTGTCACAGTTCATGTTGTAACAGTTCATGATGTCACCGTTCGTGTTGTCACTGTTCATGCTGTCACAGTTCATGTTGTCACAGTTCATGTTGTCACAGTTCATGCTGTCACAGTTCATGATGTCACAGTTCATGATGTCACAGTTCATGATGTCACAGTTCATGATGTCACATGTTGTAACAGTTCATGATGTCACAGTTCATGTTGTCACAGTTCATGATGTCACATGTTGTCACAGTTCATGATGTCACAGTTCATGATGTCACATGTCACAGATCATGATGTCACAGTTCATGATGTCACATGTTGTCACAGTTCATGATGTCACAGTTCATGATGTCACATGTTGTCACAGTTCATGATGTCACAGTTCATGATGTCACATGTTGTCACAGTTCATGATGTCACAGTTCATGATGTCACAGTTCATGATGTCACATGTTGTCACAGTTCATGATGTCACAGTTCATGATGTCACATGTTGTCACAGTTCATGATGTCACAGTTCATGATGTCACATGTTGTCACAGTTCATGATGTCACAGTTCATGATGTCACATGTTGTCACAGTTCATGATGTCACAGTTCATGATGTCACATGTTGTCACAGTTCATGATGTCACAGTTCATGATGTCACATGTTGTCACAGATCATGATGTCACAGTTCATGATGTCACATGTTGTCACAGTTCATGATGTCACATGTTCACAGTACATGATGTCACAGTTCATGATGTCACAGTTCATGATGTCACAGTTCATGTTGTCACAGTTCATGATGTCACAGTTCATGATGTCACATGTTGTCACAGTTCATGATGTCACAGTTCATGATGTAACACATGATGTCACAGTTCATGCTGTCACAGTTCATGATGTCACATGTTGTAACACAGTTCATCATGTCACAGTTCATGATGTCAAATGTTGTCACAGTTCATGATGTCACAGTTCATGATGTCACAGTTCATGATGTCACATGTTGTCACAGTTCATGATGTCACAGTTCATGATGTCACAGTTCATGATGTCACATGTTGTCACAGTTCATGATGTCACAGTTCATGATGTCACATGTTGTCACAGTTCATGATGTCACAGTTCATGATGTCACATGTTGTCACAGTTCATGATGTCACAGTTCATGATGTCACATGTTGTCACAGTTCATGATGTCACAGTTCATGATGTCACATGTTGTCACAGTTCATGATGTCACAGTTCATGATGTCACATGTTGTCACAGATCATGATGTCACAGTTCATGATGTCACATGTTGTCACAGTTCATGATGTCACATGTTGTCACAGTTCATGATGTCATGGTCATAGTTCATGATGTCACAGTTCATGATGTCACAGTTCATGTTGTCACAGTTCATGATGTCACAGTTCATGATGTCACATGTTGTCACAGTTCATGATGTCACAGTTCATGATGTAACAGTTCATGATGTCACAGTTCATGCTGTCACAGTTCATGATGTCACATGTTGTAACAGTTCATGCTGTCACAGTTCATGTTGTCACAGTTCATGATGTCACATGTTGTCACAGTTCATGATGTCACAGTTCATGTTGTCACAGTTCATGTTGTCACAGTTCATGATGTCACAGTTCATGATGTCACAGTTCATGTTCTCACAGTTCATGTTGTCACAGTTCATGATGTCACAGTTCATGATGTCACAGTTCATGTTGTCACAGTTCATGATGTCACAGTTCATGTTGTCACAGTTCATGCTGTCACAGTTCATGTTGTCACAGTTCATGATGTTACAGTTCATGCTGTCACAGTTCATGATGTTACAGTTCATGATGTCACAGTTCATGTTGTCACAGTTCATGATGTCACAGTTCATGTTGTCACAGTTCATGATGTCACAGTTCATGTTGTCACAGTTCATGATGTCACAGTTCATGCTGTCACAGTTCATGTTGTCACAGTTCATGATGTCACAGTTCATGCTGTCACAGTTCATGATGTCACAGTTCATGTTGTCACAGTTCATGATGTCACAGTTCATGATGTCACAGTTCATGATGTCACAGTTCATGTTGTCACAGTTCATGATGTCACAGTTCATGTTGTCACAGTTCATGATGTCACAGTTCATGATGTCACAGTTCATGTTGTCACAGTTCATGCTGTCACAGATCATTATGTCACAGTTCATGTTGTCACAGTTCATGTTGTCACAGTTCATGCTGTCACAGTTCATGTTGTCACAGTTCATGATGTCACAGTTCATGTTGTCACAGTTCATGTTGTCACAGTTCATGATGTCACAGTTCATGATGTCACAGTTCATGCTGTCACAGTTCATGATGTCACAGTTCATGATATCACAGTTCATGTTGTCACAGTTCATGCTGTCACAGTTCATGATGTCATAGTTCTTGATGTCACAGTTCATGATGTCACAGTTCATGATGTCACAGTTTATGATGTCACAGTTCATGATGTCACAGTTCATGTTGTCACAGTTCATGATGTCACATGTTGTAACAGTTCATGCTTTCACAGTTCATGTTGTCACAGTTCATGATGTCACATGTTGTCACAGTTCATGATGTCACAGTTCATGTTGTCACAGTTCATGATGTCACAGTTCATGTTGTCACAGTTTATGTTGTCAAAGTTCATGATGTCACAGTTCATGTTGTCACAGTTCATGATGTCACAGTTCATGTTGTCACAGTTCATGATGTCACAGTTCATGATGTCACAGTTCATGATGTCACAGTTCATGCTGTCACAGTTCATGATGTCACAGTTCATGATATCACAGTTCATGTTGTCACAGTTCATGCTGTCACAGTTCATGATGTCACAGTTCATGATGTCACAGTTCATGTTGTCACAGTTCATGCTGTCACAGTTCATGATGTCACAGTTCATGATGTCACAGTTCATGATGTCACAGTTCATGATGTCACAGTTCATGATGTCACAGTTCATGATGTCACAGTTCATGTTGTCACAGTTCATGATGTCACAGTTCATGCTGTCACAGTTCATGATGTCACAGTTCATGATGTCACTGTTCATGTTGTCACAGTTCATGCTGTCACAGTTCATGCTGTCACAGATCATTATGTCACAGTTCATGCTGTCACAGTTCATGCTGTCACAGTTCATGCTGTCACAGTTCATGATGTCACAGTTCATGATGTCACAGTTCATGATGTCACAGTTCATGCTGTCACAGTTCATGATGTCACAGTTCATGATGTCACAGTTCATGCTGTCACAGTTCATGATGTCACAGTTCATGATGTCACAGTTCATGATGTCACAGTTCATGATGTCACAGTTCATGATGTCACAGTTCATGATGTCACAGTTCATGATGTCACAGTTCATGATGTCACAGTTCATGATGTCACAGTTCATGATGTCACAGTTCATGATGTCACAGTTCATGATGTCACAGTTCATGATGTCACAGTTCATGATGTCACAGTTCATGATGTCACAAGCTGTTCATCCTTCATTTCATTAGAACTGAGTGAGATGGCAGGAAGGTTCTTCAACTCTTTTCTAACAAGTGACTTCCTATGGGACATGCTCCACGTTCTCATGTGCAACAGGAAGAAGGACGTGCTCTTGTTCAGTCCAGATACTGAAAACAACAAAATCTCATTGTTTCATGAAAATAGTCGAGTCTGTCAGCGCCNAGCTAGCCCGGAGTTGAATTTTCCTCCTCATCCTTCACCAATTCTTCCTCACTGAACCACCTTCCTCTCCTGTTCTCTGCTTCCTCTCCACACGAACACACACAACGTCTGAAATCAGCTGATGATTGTCTGAAGGTTTCTACCACAAAGGAACAATGCAGCGTCGGGAGTCTAAAACACGTTGAGCAGCAGGCCGCACTTCTCATGTGAGATGGAGGGGGAGGACTGTTCACCTCTGCTTCCTCGTCTCTGACAAAAATAAGTTTTTGTGATTCAGAACGAGACAAAGAGTGAAGGACGATGAGCTGGAGGTGAAAACACACACAAGCTGCTCCTCAACGTCTTTTAAACTCCACCGCAGATCACGACACTTTCGTCTTGAGGCAATGCTGTTCTCTTCATCACCCAACAGCTTTTAGAAACCAGTCAGTGATCCAGGACGTTTTTTACTCTGCTCCACTGTCAGGATCCACTGTCTGGGTCCACTGTCAGGATCCACCGCCAGGAGCCACGTCAGGATCCACCGTCAAGATCCACTGTCAGGATCCACCGTCAGGATCCACCGTCAGGATCCACTGTCTGGATCCACTGTCATGATCCACCGCCAGAATCCACTGTCAGGATTCACTGTCTGGATCCACTGTCATGATCCACCGCCAGAATCCACTGTCAGGATCCACTGTCTGGATCCACTGTCAGGATCCACCGTCAGGATCCACCGTCAAGATCCACTGTCAGGATCCACCGTCAGGATCCACCGTCAGAATCCACTGTCAGGATTCACTGTCTGGATCCACTGTCAGGATCCACTGTCTAGATCCACCGTCAAGATCCACTGTCAGGATCCCCTTTCAGGATCCACTATCAGGATCCACCGACATGATCCAAGATCCACAGTCAGGATCAACCATCAGGATCCACTGTCAGGATCCACTATCAGGATCCACTGTCTGGATCCTCTGTCAGGATCCACCGTCAGGATCCACTGTCAGGATCCATCTTCAGGATCCACTGTCAGGATCCACTATCAGGATCCACTGTCAGGATCGACCGTCAGGATCCACTGTCAGGATCGACCGTCAGGATCCACTGTCAGGATCCACTATCAGGATCCACTGTCTGGATCCACAGTTAAGATCCACCATCATGATCCACTGTCAGGATCCACCATCAGGATCCACTGTCAGGATCCACCGTCATGATCCACTGTCAAGATCCACTGTCAGGATCCACTGTCAGGATCCACTGTCAGGATCCACCATCAAGATCCACTGTCAGGATCCACCATCATGATCCACTGTCAGGATCCACTGTCAGGATCCACCATCAGGATCCACAGTTAGGATCCACCATCAGGATCCACTGTCAGGATCCACTATCAGGATCCACTGACATGATCCAAGATCCACTGGCAGAATCTGCTGACAAGATTCACTGACATGATCTACTGACAGGATCCACTAACATGATACACTGTCTGGATCTACTGTCAGGATCCACCATCAGGATCCACTGTAAGGATCCACTGACAGGATCCACTGTCAGGATCGACCGTCAGGATCCACTATCAGGAGCCATTGTCTGGATCAACTGCCAAGATCCACCATTAGGATCCACCATCAGGATCCACTGTCAGGATCCACCATCAGGATCCACTGTCAGGATCCACCATCATGATCCACTGTCAAGATTGACCGTCAGGATCCACTGTCAGGATCCACATCATGATCCACTGTCAGGATCCACTGTCATGATCCACCGTCAGGATCCACTGTCAGGATCCACCATCATGATCCACTGTCAGGATCCACTGTCATGATCCACCATCAGGATCCACTGTCAGGATCCACCATCATGATCCACTGTTAGGATCGACCGTCAGGACCCACTGTCAGGATCCACTATCAGGATCCACCGACATTATCCAAGATCCACTGGCAGAATCTGCTGACAAGATCCACTGACAGGATCTACTGATAGGATCCACTAACATGATACACTGTCTGGATCCACTGTCAGGATCCACCATCAGGATCCACTGTCAGGATCCACCGACAGGATCCAATGTCAGGATCGGCCGTAAGGATCCACTATCAGGATCCACTGTATGGATCCACTGTCTGGATCCACATCAGGATCCACTGTCAGGATCCACTGTCAGGATCCACCATCAGGATCCACAATCATGATCCACTGTCAAGATTGACCGTCAGGATCCATTGTCAGGATCCACTGTCAGGATCCACTGTCAGGATCCACTGTCAGGATCCACATCATGATCCACTGTCAGGATCCACTGTCATGATCCACCATCAGGATCCACTGTCAGGATCCACCATCACGATCCACTGTCAGGATTGACCGTCAGGATCCACTGTCAGGATCCACTATCAGGATCCACCGACATGATCCAAGATCCACTGGCAAAATCTGATGACAAGATCCACTGACATGATCTACTGACAGGATCCACTGACCTGATCCTCAGGGAGACTTGAACAAAAGTTGTTCTCCACATGTGGCCAGTTTTGCTAAATGATTAAGATAAGATAAGATGCCTTTCCGCTCATTCTCAATCAGTTCATCTGGACAGTTTCTTTTTAGCAGAAACGTTTCACCCTCACTCCAGAGGGCTTCCTCAGTCAGAGTAGTCCAAAGCACACTGAAGTTAACCCACCAAGTAAGCAACTTATGTGGACTACTCTGACTGAGGAAGCCCTCTGGAGTGAGGGTGAAACGTTTCTGCTAAAAAGAAACTGTCCAGATGAACTGATTGAGAATGAGCGGATTTGATACCTGGACTATTGAGAATTAACTTTCTTGTCTTGAACCACTTTGGACATGTCTGCCTGCCTGGGAGGAGTCGACGAGGGACACGCCCCCAGAAACCATCTTGGCTACAGCAAACTGGTTGGTCCACATAAGTTGCTTACTTGGTGGGTTAACTTCAGTGTGCTTTGGACTACTCTGACTGAGGAAGCCCTCTGGAGTGAGGGTGAAACGTTTCTGCTAAAAAGAAACTGTCCAGATGAACTGATTGAGAATGAGCGGATTTGATACCTGGACTATTGAGAATTAACTTTCTTATAAGATGCCTTTATTAATCCCACAGTGGGGAAATTAATAAAGTAATAAACTTGCTACTCATGAGATCACAAGATCAAGAGACGTGTTTTGGGTCGCGATGTGAGCACCCGGGTGTGACGAGGCTAAATGTTTTGCTGTCATGAAGCTTGTTGGCCTGTAAAAAAACATAAATTAACTGCAGCATAGTTTAAGCATTCAAAGCATGTGGAAAAAAGTAGTGGCTTATAATCCAGAAACTACGGCAGTTTTAGAAACAAGTGTTTTTCTGGACTGGAACAGAGAATGTGAGTCAACCTAAATGTTTTTGATGCAACACATTCAAGTGGGCAGGACTTACACTGTGGCGAACAGAGGGAGGGTTTTATTTATTTATTTTATTTATTTATTTATTTTATTTGCCTTTCTGAGGCGGCTCAGAGTGATGGATCCTGGATGGAGAGTGGAGGGAGCAGTTTATCCACCACCTGGAGCAGTGGAGGAGCTGGAGGAGGTGGGGGTGGGGTCAAATGAATGAGGTGACCAGTTTAAATATACAGGTAGTCCTCAACTTACGGCAATCCGATGTTACGAACGCATCATATTAATAAAAATATGAAAAAAATATTCTATTTGTGTGTTTAAATGTTCTTGATTTCATGTGTACAGCACTTTGTTGCAGCTGTGGTTGTTTTAAATGGCTTTATAAATAAAGTATTATTATTATTATTACTGTATTATTATTATTATTAAGCCGATTTACGCAGTTTCCTGCAGTTTCCGACAGTTGTCGGCAGTGTCCATCAGTTTTCGGCAGTGCCCGCCAGCATCGGTTACCTCCAGCTTCGACAGCCGGCTATGGACAGACCGTGTGTCCGATCAGAGATTGCTTCGCTCGGATAAATGAGTTGGTAACGCTCGGTGAATTCTGTGGACGTCAGGTGGACGAACGGCTTGGCGGCCTGGATGTTGTTGGCACCCAGAGCTAACAAGCTAAAACGCGGACCGACGGCTTGGTAGTTGGTGACACCCGGAGCTAACATGCTAACGCCAGCCCCACCAGGGAGACGGAGCCGACGGGCGGTGGAGAGGCCTGCTGCGGCCGGGAGCTCGCCTCGATGTCCGCCTGGCAGCCTCAAATGTTGGATGGACACCGAGCTAACATGCTAAAACGTGGAGAAACAGCTGTGGCAGCCTTTTGGAGCTGCTAACATGCTAATGGGCGGAGCTATTGGAGCGGCTAACATGCTAACGCGCGCAGCCTTTTGGATGGACACCGCGGAGAAACGGCTCCTAGTAATTTATTAACTCTTTTTCCCTTCATTATATATGGAGTTAACATGCTAACAGTCCTTCCTGTAAACAGTTTGGACCGCGTGAAGCAGCAAGAAGCTGCAGAGCTCGGACGTGCAACGAGCTAGCATTCTAAACACGAAGACAGGCTTGACCAGCTCAAAGTAAGAAATTAACTATTTATTATGGCTCCAAATGTACTGTATGTGTCTTTTTAATTATTATGTAGGGTACTGTGTTAGGACAGGCGAAGTGCTTGGTAACTGTACAGTACCGTACATGTACGTGTATAAGTGGCAGCTTGGGTGTTTTCCGACTTACGGCGATTTCCGTCTTACGAACGGCCGTAGGAATGGAACTCGTTCGTAAGTTGGGGACAAGCCCGGATTTTTGCAGAGGCTCCCCGGGGCTGCAGCCCGGGGCCCCGACACTTTTGGGGGCCCCGCCCCCGAAGGAAGTTTTTTTCTTGGTGAACGGATAGTGTCTGAACTCAGTCTGCTACTGCTGGAGTTCAGTCAGAACTCTTCGTGCCTGCTACATGCTTGAGAGAGAGCTGTATGGTGTCTAGAGCTGTGTCTGACAGGAGCAGAGGGAGGAGAGAAGCCCGCGCTGCGAGCGGAGGAGCACTGAACTCGTTAAGCGGTGACCTCACTCTCTGCGATCAAAGAGAGAGACGTTGCAAGCGCAGATCACCCTAAAGCCTGGTTTATGCTTGCGGACCAAAGCACGACTAAAACCAAGCCTTAACCAGAGGCAGCCAGTGTTCAGGAGTTCAGTGCGGTTAATCTGCTAGCAGGTAACACCTTTAAAAGAAGTTAATGGTGAACAGTTTAATTAACCTAGCTAACTTTAAAGGGACTCTGTAAGTGCTTTAACCTGCTGTGGTAAAGAGGCACAAGTTTAAAAGTTAAGAAATTGTTTGTTTCATTCAAGGTGATTGTTACAAGCTAATTTTAAGTGAATTACAAGTGTTTGACAAATTAAGCAAGAACACAAAAAAAAGGGAAAAAAGGGCAGCAAGTTGTATAGTTTTGTTTGACATTGAAATAATTTTCTGTTTGTAACAAATGAAAGATTTCTTATTCTGATTTAAGATTTATAATACCACACTTAACTTGATCTTTGAAGTGAAAATTATTTCAGTTTGTAAATATATTCAGAGGGTGGTACTTAAAAGGGGAATTAAACCCACACCACATTTAGGTTCATTTTGAAAAGAAAAGAAAAACAGGGGATTATTCAAGTTTATAAACAAATTAAAAAACGTAGTATTTAAGCTAAGTTAAAGCTACAGACTTTAATATAAGGACATTAACGTTAAACTAAATTAATAAGGCCCCAAGTTTACAATGAGCAGTGAGAAGGCCATGCAAAATGACTGTGATGCTGAAGCTGTGGAGTTGCAGCGAGAAGGAAATCATGAAGAAGAAGCCACAGATATAAACCCATTAGAGCCAAGCACAAGTCAAGCTGTTTCAGCAGAGAGCTTGAGGAAAAGTGTAAGACAGAGAAAACTCACAGAAGCCGTTTTCGCATTGACCGGCCCTCTATGGCCCGGGACGCCCCGCCCCGCCTTCTAACCCGGGTTCAGCGTGTTCGCATTTTCCTTTTTTCCCCGTCTCCGCCCTTGTTCTGGAACCATCTCCACCGTGGTTCTGATCGGGCCGAGCCCCACGGACCCAGTTTGACGTCATGTACTGCTCACATTTGATTCGTTGTTTGCAGCAGGGGCGGGACTCATTAAAACAACCTCAGCGCGAGGGCTGAATTTCATTAATATTTAACTACAGAAACCCCTAAAACAATTGTTAGCTGAATTAGTGTTTCTGAGTTAAATTTTTGTTAATAACTGATCACAAATCAGCTTATGTTACAACGTAAATAACAACGAAGCGCGCACCCATTTCCGCCTTTCTGCGTGACTTGAATGTCATTAAAATATAACTAATATTGTCTAATGCCTCATCCTCACCTAAAGCATATTGCGCTTCCAAAAATCTCCAAATGCACTGTACTGGCTGCTTGTCAACAGATGACTGTCCTCATCTAACGCGTCTGCAGTGGGAGGAGCGTGTTGGTCCTCCTCTTCCGCTCCGGTGTTTGTTTATTTCCGGTCTCAGAAAAGTGGCAGACGCAATACGAAGAATTGCCTTGTTGTACTTAATCTACAAAGCAGCAACACGCAGACGCCGTGCACAACGACGATTCTGGATTCACCCCACATGAGAGGCGTCATGAATTCAGTGAATTTCACCATCTGATGATCCAAGAGCTGCGCGCAGACGAGGAGCGCTTTCAGCTGTACTTCCGTGTCACCCGCGCCCAGTTTGACGACCTGCTGTAAGTTTCTCCTTCATGTTTACCGCGGGATTTTTTTCATCTGTTAAACGTTTCGCACGGTGCCCACCTAATTCCGTCCCGTCGTCGTGGCGTGATCACATGGCAGAGTCTCTCCTGATTGGTCCTGATTGTTTGCTGCTGGGCAGCGAGCTGAATCTAGCTGTGGAAGCATGGAATGGCGTGCTTCCACAGCAAGGCATCCGAGCAGCACAGTCGCTGCTCGGATGCGATGCTGGAGTAGAAAACAGCTGCTGCTCACTTTCGCGCTGCTTGCATGCTGTGGATGCGCCGCGACACGACCCGCTGCTCCAAGATTCGCGTCCCCATAGACTTCAATGTAAAATGGCTGTTTCGGCTGCGCGAGATGCGTGCGGTGGGGAAGTAGCATAACTGTTGCACGCAGCCAGGGTTTTAAAATATAACTAATAATCTCTAACTCCTTTGCGTAGCTAGAATGTTAAGAGCTGTGATTCCTTCATAAGCAACGTGAACTCCTAAAAAAAAACAATCCGCCCCCGTGGCTTAGAGCGTTAATCCTCTTTTACTTTGACCAGACGAAGCGGGTTCGCGTCCCACCTGGGACAAGGTTTTTTTAATGTTTGTCTTTTATTGGAGTAAATAAAAAGGAGTTTGTTTGGTAAAATGCTTAACAAAACTCCTTTTGGAGACAGGTGTTTTCATGTGAGCATCTCCAAACATCTGACCACAGCTCAGTTCTCCAGGGTGCAGAGAAATCCTCATGCAACGTCACTTTACACACGGTCTATTTTACAGGACTA
>JBBPBX010017840.1:0-46331 GCA_038048925.1 Garcialebias charrua | reverse complement strand
TTCCCAGCTGTTGTGCGGGCTGAGTCACACGGTGAGAGAAGCGGTGGCTGCCGCGGACCTGCAGTGTGAACTGTGGACTCGTTTACAGCCGCTCGGATTCAAACAGGGCACATACGGAAGGATCTTTTAGCTCGGAACCTGACACGAATTCGGCGATTTGGACCCAGAAAACAGAACCTGGACTTAAAGACTGCAGTAAAAAGAACACTGTGGTCTGACTGAAAAATAAAGCAACTAATCTAATCTGGCCTCTGGCCTTGGACTGTTGAAGGCTACAAATCTTCTCCTGAGCTGGGAGCTGAAGGAACCCGCTGCCCTCCCACCCCTCCCCCCAGAGGTTTCTGTGTGCATTCTTGGTTTGAGCCGAGCTCTGAGACCAGCGAACTGTTTCTTATCTAGAATTGTTACACACAGACTGTTTCCTCCCGCCTGCCGTCATAAATGCATCTTGTCCTGTAACTAAATGTGCTTTATTTGATATGGTTTTTACTGGATCACGCGGTGTCTTGAAGACAAAACGTGATTCATCTTTTTTTAATATCAACGCTGTAAACCCCGTGTCTTATCCTGTTTTCCTACCTTTGACCTTCATCTGGGGACAGATGAGTAGGCCGCGCTAAGAACATATCATGTGTTGATAAACATGTCATGTGTTTTGTTCAGCTGCAGCTTGTTACACTAATCTCTCTCCTGGATGACTGTAATTACATACTTACGCTGTATCGGTGAAAATTGATGCAATGTTAATAAACCTATCTTGTATCTTCTTGTATCTTGTATCTCTTGTTTCCGTGAATACAAACACACAGCAGTCTCTCAAAAGTCTCTCTCAAAGGCATTCCTGTGCCAGATAGAATACAATAATATATACAATATATAATATATCTCATGAGTTCTGGGTTTTACTCAGGGTCTCCTCTCAGAGGGACATGCCCAGAAAATCTCCAGAAAATGGCATCAAGGAGGCATCTAAATCAAATGTGTTACCCACCTCAGATGACTGCTTTTGATTTGGAGGAGCAGCAACACTACTCTGAACTCTCTGATGATGGAGCTGATCACCCTAACTTTAAGGCTGAGCCCACTGGATATGCTCATTTAAGCTACTTTATCCCATAAACTGATTCATGTGTGGGCTTTTTACAAAAATACTCCCATGTTAAAAATAAATTAAATCAATTCACATACTGTCCCCCGACAACTAAAGTTGCATGATATATTGATGAGGCATAAATATGTTTCACAAAAACAATTTATTGGCATATTTAAACATTGACACCACCAAGTTTCCATATTTTTGTTCATTTATTTTTTACTGTATCTGCAACTGCTATATCCAGGTATGAAACATGATTATGATGATGGAATACCATTTGTGATGCCAGCTATCACAACTCATTGACATGTCTTTTACTGAACATGCCATGTATTGTATTGTAGTATACATGTACTCACTTGACTAGATAATGAAGTTCAGATTTCTATCCTGGTCTAAAAACCCTGAGATAAGAATCTGTTTGATGAAGTTCAAAATAGTTGTCAGGCTATTTTTATCGTATTTCCTTTTTAAGTCTAAATTTGCTTTACTGTTTTTCATCTGTATGCCGTGGACTTATTTTGATCAAATGCTATGTGCTTTTAAAAATAATCTCTTGATACCAAAGAGCTCATAATTGTATTTAGGCAGCCCTATCAATCAGCTGACCTGTATTACATATGGAGTGACAGTCAAATTCTGTTGCACTCATTTATTTTGATGAGCCATCCATTCATTATCTTTACTCACTTCTTCCTTTTTGGGTCACGGGGGGTCACTGGTGCCCAGATCCAGCAGTCACTGTGCGAGAGGCGAGGTATACACCCTGGACAGGTGGCAAGTCCATCACACGGTATTTAGATGATAATTATATAAAAAAAGAGGGACAGAGGTAAATAAATTGATTCAAAAACACCAAATCCCATGCGTCCTCTGAGCTCTGTAATAAAAAAAAAAGAGCAATATCACAGGGGCAACCTCAGCTCTGTTGTGTAGCTGTCTCCTACAAGTAATAAGACACAGTCACCAGGGAAGCTCTTGAGTGAAGGCACGGTGAAAAATAAACTGACTGGGGCAAAAAGGGAGCAGAGATTCAAACGAGTGAGCAATAGTGAATGAAATCGAGAAGCATTTGTACGGTCTTCTTTGGCACTGAAGTTGTAAAATGGAAACATGTTTCTCCCTTGACAGCTACAGTAGATCTTAACCCTCCGAGTGGAGCTGCTTATGATGTTGTTCAGTGTTGAGGTGGACTGCAGGGGTGTCCCAAAGGCTTGTTGTTTCTTGTCAGAGATTAAATTGAACCAAGCGGCTGTGGTTCAAACTCATGCCGGAGCAAAGCCAAGGCTCCCGGTCACAGAACACAAGCTGCGCTGTAACGCGGCACATTCACATTTATTATTGCTTGCCTTCATGGAAGGCGAGAATAATGCAATTGCTTGTATGTGTGTCTTTGTTAGAAAAATGTCTCGTGGATGAGTAAACTAGTTTGAATGAAACTCTCGGAAAGTCATCAATGACATTGACTATACCTCCACAGCTGATTTCTGTTTGGGGTCAATTTGATTGAGAATGGTGCCACAACACAAAAAAGGTCTGCAACCCAGTCAAACCTTGGAGATAATTAGCGAAGAACTGGTGTTGTAGTTGCTGAGAATGATCCCTAATTAATACATCAAGCACAAAATAATAATGAAAAAATTCCATTAACTATCAGAGTCAACTTAGTCTTTTTTAATTAACAAACAGACAGTGAACAGTTTTGGAAATGTTTAAAAAAGTAATTATTAAATGCACATCTAAAATTGATCGACAATTAGGGATGGGGCAGATCCAATCCAGTATCGGTATCGGTATCCGATACCAGCAGAATTTAAGTATCGGGTATCGGAACAACCTGCCGATATTTCCGATACTTTCTAGATGTCAGAGAGCACATATATTTCACCATACTCTGTGACTTCTGTCTTAACATTGTTACTTAGCGGTATATTAGTGTTCAATTATAGATTAAATCTGTATCTGTTGATAAAATTCAACAAGAATTACAACTCATATAGTGCCAGAATTAAAAATAAGACTAGAAAATGGGGAGTAGAATGTGATGATTTCCCATAATGCTTAGCAGTATTTTAGACTAGTGTTCCTTGCACCATGAGTCAGAAGGACGTCTGTGGAAGAGACCTGCCTCTTCTTGTATGCCATTTGTTTGTGAATTACTGTAGTGAGGCTCAGAGTGTCTTCTTTGGGTTTACCTCACACAAGTCTGAGTTTTGTGCAACATACGTGCTCTCCCTTCAAGAACTTAATTATTACAGCCTCCTATGCTTGAATACCGATATCGGATCGGAAAAGTATCGGTATCGGTCGATACTCAGTTGTTATGTATCGGTATCAGATCGGAAGTGAGAAATGTGGATCGGTGCATCCCTATCGACAATAAGAGTCAACATCATTCAAGATGGCTGCCACAGCTAATTGACTCAGTTAAACAAAACATGGCAACATTTTGGTCAGTTTGACAGAAGTTGAACTCACCTAAAACTCCAAGCGCTAACAGATTGTGTGAGATCTGTTACTGTTTCTGACTATATAATTTATTTAAAAATGTGTCTTGATTATCTATAAATCCAGTATGTTTCAAGATAAAATGGCACAGTGGATCAGGTAGAGCTGTTGCCTCTCAGCGAGAAGGTCGCCGGATCAAATCCTGGCCGGGGATCTTTCTGGGTGGAGTTTGCGTGTGATCTCCATGCAGGCGTAGATCTTCTCCGGGTACTCCGGTTTCCTCCCACAGACCAAAAACATGCACGTTAGGCTGATTGGTAACTCTAAATTGTCCCTAGGCGTGAGTGAGAGAGTGAATGGTTGTTTGTCTCATTTGTCTCTATGTGTCCCTGTGATGGACTGGAGACCTGTCCAGGGTGTACCTCACCTCTTGCACAGTTACTGCTGGGCACCAGTAGTGACCCAAAAAGGAAGAAGTGGGTAAAGGTAATGGAAGGATAGAAAATGGCAGCACAACAGCTTAGTGGTTAGCACCGTTGCATCAAGGCATGTCCTTCAAGAAGGTTCAGCCATTAAATGGCCGTTATTAGTTATTATCATCCCCATAAGTAGCCGTCAGACTGCCCCTCCTGTATCTCCTAGTAGGTTTAAAGGTACATTGTTAGCGTTGGTAGCGATGATAATAGGCTCCATTTTTAGCTTGGTTAGCGCTCATAATAGTTTCACGTGGTTAGGTTTATAGTAAAGGGTCTGGCGTTAGGTTAAGGGTCTTGGTTAGGTTTAGGCACAAGGGTAAGGGGGTTACGTTTAGGTTGGTCCTCTGGGTCAGGTGAAGGTTAGGTTTAGGAAAAGGGTTATATAAGTTGAAAAGGACAAAAAAAGACACTTCCTGGTTTACCCCGGCGAGACGCTGCCAATTATCAGCAATAATAACGATAATAACGTACCTTTAAATCTACTAGGACAGGGGTCTGCAATCTTTATGATCAAAAGAGCAATTTTTGCACCTTCGTGTGCTAAATTCAATGTGTCCAGAGCCCCAACAACCTGCTACAGCTGTTATCAACTGGTGGCCCATGGGTCACTTTAAGTTTGTTGGAGGAGACTTTTGTGGCCTGTAGGGGTGACATTTTAAAGCTAAAAACATGTACTACTTTTTAATATTTATTGATATAATTACAATTTCAGACAAATGAAAAGATCAGATTCTTGTAAAGAGGTGGGGAAAGTAAAAAAAAAAAAAGCTATACACACCTATGTCTTTTTTTATTGTGGAAAATAAAATTAAGTATAGAAATACTGTAAAGCAAAAAGTTAAAGTGACTATTTGCCAAAGAAATTACATGAAAACAGCAAAAACTAGTAGTTTTTAGTTGTTTGTATAACAACCAATAAACTTCAGTTCTATGTAAGTGCTCTATAAATAAAGCTGGTATGGTATGTGAGTTTTAATGAAAGCTTGAAAGAGCCACTGTTGAGGAACCAAAGAGCCGCATGTGGCTCTAGAGCCGCAGGTTGCAGACCCCTGTACTAGGAGGTAGGTGGGACAGTCTCACCGCTACATATGGGGATGATAACAATAACGGCCATTTGATGGACTGATAACGCCCAAAGCCGCTCGTTTGGACCTTCTGCGTGACGTTTGCGTGTATTCCTTGTGTTTGTGTGGAACATTCCTTGTGTACTCTGGTTCACACAGCCAAAACATGCATGTTGTTGGACGGTGGGAGGAAACTGGGGTACTTGGGGAATAACCCACACAAGCACAAGGAGAGCATGAATACTCCACACAGAAAGACCCCAGGCCCAACTCAGGGCTTGCACGAACGACTTTCTTGATGTGAGGCTGATGTGCACCAACCACTATACTACTGTCTTGCCCTCACTAGATTAATCTCTGGGATTGCATTTGAACTGATCTTACTTTAGCGATGATGCCAAAAAACATCAGATTTTTTGGGAAGAAGTATATTTTATGAGGGAGTGTATTTCATGATTGGTGTTAAGTAAATTGCACTTTTACAAATGATCTTTTCTGCGTAATTATCATTTTTGATACGTGCTAGTCTGCTCGGCGACAGAAGAGTTTAGCTGTCCCCATTAGTTTTAAACAGAAGCTTTAGGGAGGAATCCACTGAAGGCATCTGTCAGTGAAGTAAAGAGCACTGGCAGCCATACATCATCCCTGCCTAGTGCAGGCCCCTGTATTTAAAAGAGTACTGCAGTCAAAAGCCCATAAAGTGAGTGACTCCTCTGGAGCATCTGCCACTGCATGCAGGGAGGAGATTCAATGTGAAAAAGGGGAGATAATGTGCTCACTCACTAATGGGCACCCGACTAGACACTGGCTCATTTTTCACATCATGTCATCTGTAGGGTTTGAATAAAAGTAATGGTCACAATGAGCCTGGATCTCTCCCAGTCATTATGGCTTTTGCTTCCTCATTTTTATTTGTGTTGACTTGTACAGTCGGAGGAGATGACAGTCTCTGGGCCTGTGGATCAGTCAGATTGATGATCCGCTCTGCTCCTCTCCGCAGCTGACAGGTCCCTTCTTTCTGCCAGGCATGTGAGGCCAGAGTGCCGCACTACGTCATATCAAATGCTGTAATCTGACAGAATAAAGGGATTTGCACACTGGGGACATCCCGATCTCTGTCTTTTATAATTTTCTGACAGACACAGAAGGAGGGGGAATAAAGGGGTTTCTGCGGTTTCTTGTAGTGAGAATTAGTGTCAGTCAAAGTTAAGTGGCTATTTTAAGATAAATAGGGGAGGATTTCTGTGGCATGTTTTAGGGCATTGGGTTTTTACAAGACTATGCTAATGTGAGTAGATACTTATTGGTCATTGTATGTTTTCATTTTCCAAACGTTCAGAGTCGCAGAACGCGACACGTCTAAATCTGAAAAATTTGAAAAGGTTAGTGCGTAATTAACGCTCAGATGCACTGCCACTGTCAGCCATGTTCAGTTCACAACAATAACAGATGCCCAGATGCTAATCCTTTCATCTTTAACATCTAATTCACAATTTACCCTTCATTAATTAATTACAGAATGTATATTTTACTAGCCTGTTATGCAATTTTTGTTTGTTGCATCGTGTGGTTTGTAAAATCCCGTGTTAAATACCATAATTTTTATGGTTCATCAAATAGTTTTAGAAGAAAGAAGTGTTTTGTGTCAGCCCCGATAAAAAGACGAATGTGAAAACAAGTGATTTCCTTATTAGGTTTAGGAGTCAAAGGCCTTCTTCCAGAGATGTGGGCTTCAAGAGCCCTGAAGATTAAGACATATATTGGATTCATGATGGAGGCCACAAAGTTCATTTTCAAAATAAAACAGAATATTATTCACAGTCCTTTTAAAATTCAGATTGCCAGCTGACCCATGACTTGGAAGTAGTGCATTACATTTTCAATGAGCCGGTGCAATGTCACTAGAAGTGGGGTGGAAATCCCATTTCCTGCCATTTTGCGGGGGGAATTATGGGATTAGATCAGCAGTAGTTTAAGAAACTACAGGATGAACAACGATACAGTAAAATAAAATATTGCCATTTTAGAATATGGATTGTTATTTTTTTCTCCCAGATTTGCTCTTTTTACTGCAAGGTGTTTGTTCTCAAAGCAAACAGATTTAAATTATTTTTATCCTTTTTTTCTTTATTTCCCCCCCCCTCTTTATTCTGTTAGAGTCAACAGTGTTTGCAAGGCTGTGAAAATCTCCCACTGGTGATATTCTAAGAGACACATGCACACAGTTCTGCCTGATTTTCATATATATTAAAATCACTACCTTCAGTGGCATATGAGATTTTACAAACCGCGAACGCCTAAGCTCACTATTGAAATGTCTGTTTCCCTTTGATTCAGATTTTCCTCTCTATTTTATGACCCTAAAAGGAGGTGACCAGTAATCTCATTCACACGCTGCTTCCATCACAGACCTCCACACACCCTACATAAACCCACAGAGGTAATGTTGACATTTTTCAGCTGCATTAAAAGTTGCATGTCGTACACAAACATTATGAAAAGTTAACGCTTCCTTCCACACGCCAAGCTGCCAGCATAACAGAAAGCTCCATTTCAAACCCTCCTCCACAATAATGAATTTGTGTTTACTGTATATAGTCGAATTGTAGAGAAATCTCAATATAATATCTATCCAAATTCTAATTTCACTGTTACAATATTGAGAGCTTTGGCATATTGAGGAGGAAGACTGAACATAGTCAGTCAGCAGACCCAATAAAACCACAACTTAAGCATAGTGGTGAGCTCATTCCCATAGTACCCCCATCCAACCCCCCATCTCTGTGCACCGATGCCTGCCTCATCACTCCACACAAAATATCCCACCCTTAATTGGTCTGTGCTCCTCCAACATGTTTGTAATGAAAAAAGCAGCACATAATTCTTAGTTTGTTGGCTGGCAGAGCCCAATTTACAAAAGTGGAGGTTGGTGATAAGCAGAGACAGTATGGCTGTGGAGTGCTCAGAACAATGAATCACCCCGCTGCCAGGGTTGAGCAGAATATAATTGAGTCCAACATCTCTGAGCACTTTCACCATAATTAATGATAATCTGTAACAGAGGAATCTGAGATTCCAGTTCACAGAACTGTTTAATTAGGCCCAGTAATGAAAGCACAGGCACTACAAGAATATGGCCGGCCTCATGATTAATGATTTGTGCTACTGAACACAAAAGTGCTGCACCGTTAACTCCAATGGATGCTGCTATGTCTCCTTGGCATTTACAGAACACCAAAATACATACAGAGCTGTTTGCACCCCCTATATAAAACACTATATAAATAAGATTTTTTTTTTCTGCTTGCTTATAGACCTTTTTTTATACTTTGATGCTGTGGATAGTCAAAACATTTGTCTTGTCTGGTGAAATTTGAGCTATATGTCATGATTAATGCGTGTGCATGATTTGAAAACACACTCTTTGTTAATGGATTAAGAGCAGTCCCATTTTTTTAAACTACTGTATAAAACAATAATTTTAGTCATTTAGTTTAAATGCATTAGTTTGCTGGTACCAATTTTTAAAAAGGAGCTCAGTACCACAAGTAAGCTGTTTTTTTTTTACACAATACATGATATTTATGTGGAATGAGTATAAGCTGTGGATGAAAGCAAATATGTACATGTGACTGCAGCTATTAAATGAAAATAAAAACCTTTTCAGAAAAAAAAAATGCTAAAGATTTATTTTGTTTGCTACATTGCAAAGTAAAATGATTACGTATTGACTTGATTTTTGTTGTGAAGCTGTGCAAAAGACCAGCATATGAAATAAAGACTATTATTCAGCAGTAGGTAATAAAAAAACACATAAGAGTTGAGATCTTTTACCTAAAAGTATGGATTACATTATTGAATGAAATGCTCCAGCTCCTGTTTGTGCCTTGCAGGCATCCTTGTCGTTATTTTCCTGCTGGTATTGCCTGAGATCTGCAACGCAGGGCTTTGTGGTGCCTGTGTGCTAGACTGGCTCCACGTTTTTTAAACGAATCTCATGAAATGCACAGTAATACAGGCACACTATTACAGAAACAAAATAAGATTTTTGTTTGGCATGAATTGGATTTATACCTTTAAAAAAAAAGCTATTAGTCACTCCCTGTCAGTTCGCTGACTGGTAGGAGTTGGGCATTTCTGTGTTCGACCTCTGAAGTTAAATTTCACAGTTAGTTACATCTTTTAAACGTATTGCTTCCTGGGTTTAAAAAAAAAACATATATTGTTGGAAACATAGTTTGAATGGAAGTATCAGGGTAATATGTTGTACGGCAACCTGCTACTCGTTTCATTCTTTATACCTTTCAGTAAAATGTTGAAGTCTCCATCAAGCAGACGCATGGAAACGACACTGTGAAAGGCAATGAGTGCAGAAAAGCAGGCGCCGAAGCTCGACCCTCATAAATCTATGACAGAACTTTCCAAAAATGAAAAAGAGGACATAAAGAGAGAGAGAGAAAAATAGATGTATTCCTGAGAAAGAAATGACTGTAACCGCCCACCCCCTCGCCCTCCCACTCCCCATGTCTAAATCTTGTTTAGTTCTTTAATTCTACAGTTTCTGACCTGGATCTGGCCATCGCTGCACATGAAAGAAATTACAAAAGCCTCTCAGTCACAGCAGCCCAGCTTCCTCCTGCACCGCAGCATTTGTCATTGCCAAAACAGCAGAGTTTAATTAAGTGTTGTGAGCAGCCTAGTGAGAAACACACTTTAAATTAAACCTCTGAACATGCTCCTATTGGTTCTTTACCTTCTCGACAATCAGCAGGGTATACTGCATAAATTTCTATCTCTCGAGGGGGAAAGCAGCTGCTGCACCTCTAGCGATTCATAAACGGCTTGCCTCCCCGAGAGCAATCTCTATTACAGCACATTTCATTATAACCGAGTTTGGAGCCACGAGCAGATGAAAGTGATAATTAATGTCCCTTCCCAAATAAACATTTTATTTATTCTTGACAAATTAGTGGTTGTTATCGCGGTTTAAAAAAAATATATGTTGACAAAATATTGTGCTTTAGTGTAGGTGAAAATAATTAAAAGGCAAATTATCTTTACAACCAAGCTATGCTCAGTACAAGAGGAGCAATTTATTCAACTCTCTCTGTAGTAATGGGATGCTTCAACTTCGTAAGCCTTTTCATTTAGTAACGCACTTTATAAGCATGCCTTTTATAGAAGGAGGAGATGCACCAGTTGAGTCAATGAGAATGGCTCTGAGAGGAGACACAAGAGGCCAACGGGAGCTGCATTTGCAGCTAAAAGAGCTCTTTTGTCAACTGGCACTTGAACTCGCTCTTAGGAACCATCATCCAGAAAACATTTCACCGTTAGAACTGTAAAAGAAGCAATGCCTCTTTGTCTTAAACTGTTGTTAATAAGATCTGAATGAACCACTTATTCAATTATTGCTTTAGATTGGTAGATTTATTGTAATGATTTGTTTCATCGACTATACAACTGACTTTTTATCCCAACTTTTGAAACGCACTGTTAACAATCAACCGTGCTCCTTTTTGTGAGTTCATGAACTATTTACTGATTTTCAAACTACGCTTATGCAATCTAAAAAAGCTAAGTCTGGTCCTCTGGACATTCAATATACAAAACAAAACAAAGCAAAAAAAAACTGTAGAAACGTTTCGTCTTTTGTCCGAAAGACTTCCTCAGTCTGAGCTGCTGTATTCAGCTCAGTCTTATAAATAGCACCCTCTCACAGTGCGTCTCGGACGAAAGACGATTTACGACTACAATTTTTTTTGCTTTGTTTTGTTTTGTTTTTTGAATGTCCAGAGGACCAGACTTAGCTTTTTTAGATTTTTCTACCTGGATTATTGAGCATGCATCAGGGTACGCTTATGCAACTTTAACTGTGGCTACAAACATGGAAAAAGAACAGACATGAATCAGCCATGTTCTTGTTAAAAAATAAAACATTTAACAGAATCGCCAAAAACAACCTTTTTTTCAGCTATGATAGCAGATTCTTCAAAAGATAGAGATAATGTTGGTAAAACATTCAACATAGATAATGTTAGAGGTTTTGGAGATGTTCTAAGTTTATAGGGAACAAAAGTAAACAACATTTCTTTCATAGTTCATCATTCATTCAACCTTTATTTATACAGGTTATTCTCACTGAGACTCATTTACAAGAGAGACCTGTTTTAAACAAAGAACACAGATGAGATACGATAACAATAGGCAATCATATAAAAGCATATAAAATGAAAAGTAAATAGAAGAAATTATATAAAAATGAAACAAAAACAAAACAGCTACGTTATAAATTGATGTCGAAAACTAAAAACAGAAACATGTCTGCATTGGGTTTTCCCATGAACTTAGCAGATGTTTAAAATCCTCTAGAGTCGACAGCTTCAGATCTTTTTGCAAGGTGTTCCAGGATACAAGAGCAGAGTAGTTCTCTTAGCCTCGTTCGGTTCGCACTGAGGGGACGCTGCAGGTAATCATGTCCTGAGAGCGCACGCTGCAGCTGCACTCACGCAGTGACATGTAGGAGGAGATGTATGAAGGCAGCAAACCAAGAAGTGATTAAAAGATGAAAATGCACCAGTGAGAGAGTCTGCATGAAGTTAATGATGTCCAGTTAACCAGTGAATACAGGGTGCAGTGGTGGGTACAGTAGTTACAGCCAGTTGTGAATCTTAGCGCACAGTGATAGACAGCATCCAACATCTGCAGGGTGCTTGTAGAAGTGCTCCTGTAAATAATGTCACCGTGGTCAGTGGAGGGAAGGAACGTCACAGTTACAAGGTGTTTCCTAACATTCAGAGTTAAACAGAATCTATTTCTGAAGAAAAAAACGTTTACTTTTCAATTTTTTACCAAGTTTTCAACATGGGGCTAAAGACCCACTGACATGATTTTTTAATTTTCATAAAATTGCTCAAAATATATATCTTTTATCATTTAAATATGTTCATTTTTCCAAACAAAATGATAAATCACTTTAATTTTGCTTTAAAGGGGACCACACATGCAAAATTCACTTTTTAATGTTTTTTTACTAAACTTTGGGTATTTACTTCATAAAAAAACAGTCCTTGTGCCAAAAAAATGCACCCAGTGGTTTATTTACTCTAAGTAGATTTATTTATTTTTGATAAATACACCAGGATTCACACTTCCTGCATTTATTGACGTCACAAGCCGCCAGCCAATCAGATCAAACCTGAGTCCAGCCCCTCACCTAGCAACCCCTGGTTAGGCTCAACCCACTTCTGTATTAAACACATGACTGTTGTTTTTCATGATTTCATCTCATCTTTTGTTTATATGTTCTTAATTTCATGTGTACAGCACTTTGTTGCAGCTGTGTTTTTTTAAATGGCTTTATAAATAAAGTATAATTGTTATTTTTATGTTTTAGTTCAATTTTTAGTGTATTTGCGATCGCTGCCAACGCGCAGCCGGCAAAAATTAAACGAGCGGACCACAGGCGGAAGGACCGGGTTCGACGGGACCCTCTTCCGGCGCGATGGAGCGGAGCTTCAACTGTACAGCCTTGCAGCAGCCTCGCAGCAGGCTCGCAGCAAGAGGACCTTCTCCTTACAGATTAATTTACGGGAGACACTTGGTGAACTTTGTGTTGTCTTCACTGGAACAGCGATAACTCCCAAAATCTCATCGCGTGCAACGAGCGGAGCTGGCGAAAACCGGAAGAGGAACAAGCTAACATTAGCTTCGGATTCGGGTGGTCTAATGCTAAAAGGAGCAGCAAACTGCGGCGCGCTCAGACGGGTTTCGGTAAGTTATCTTAAGCTAACACTAACAGTAAGTCAAATGAGTAATAAAAAAAGAGCTAATTTTAAAACAACAACACATTACAGATACTGGCTGTTACAGAGGGCGTGAACAGATCGTTGAAGGGCGTGGACTTCAAGAAACCGGTCGTTCAAAACGAAAGTTAAAAATGGCAGAATTAAAAAGGGTATAATTGATTATCTAATAATTATTTTGTGCATTAAATTGAAGGAATAGGGTCTGGATATCCCACAGAAATACCATAAAAATTTAAAAAATACATCTGAGGTCCCCTTTAAAAGTGATTTTGAACTTCAAGCCGGGTTTAATCATGGGAAATCCAATTACACACGAATGCACCATCTGTGATGTAACACTGGGCAGAGGGCTCTGGTCTCTTTAATAGCGGACCATTTAAAACCAGACGAATTTATCAATCTATGTGAAGATTTGAGCTATTTGTCTTCATTTTGGGAAGCAGAAAATAGTTTGGGTGATGGAACAAGAAACAACAGGATCTAATTTAGGTCTGATGCTGTATCAGACTTACCTTCATGTCGAGCTGCTCATACCTGCGCACTGTGACAAGCCCAGAGCTCTGCCCGGTGTGACATCACAGATGGTGCGTTCGGGTGTAATCAGATTTCCCATGATTAAACACGGCTTGAAGTTCAAAATCACTTTTAAAGCAAAATTAAAGTGATTTATCATTTTGTTTGCATAAAGGAACATATTTAAATGATAAAATATATATATTTTGAGCAATTTTATAATAGTAAAAAAATCACGTCGGTGGACCTTTGCACTGACCAAAATTCCCAAGTGTAGGAATCGACAAACTCAATAGGAACACCATTCGTAGATAAGATAGAAGGAAGGACTGCTGGGACCGACTTCCTGTTTGAAAACAACATCCCTTTGGTTTTATCAGCATTTATCAGCAGTTTGAGACGGAACAAATCTGACTGGATGATGTCGAAAGCAGAATGCAAGAGCTAAAAAAACCTTAGCAACTGTTTTAGCTCGACAATAAACAACTGTGTCATCAAATGGTCTGTAATGACAATTCTTAAGACTCTTTCATTATATTGTGCACCTCATGAATAAAATTTAAGAATCCTGCAATAATGCACTTAATCAAATGGTGTTTATCACCACTTTAATAATAATAATAATAATAATAATAATAATAATAATAATAATAATAATAATAATAATAATAATAATAATAATAATAATACATGAAAACACAAAACCATTAGATTTACTGTCCAAACATAGTGAAATATTAAATGGGGCCAAACATTTTACTTAAATGTAGTTCATTATAAAATTATGCATTAAAGTACATGTAGATTGTTTTTAGTAATAATTAATTTACACGTCTGGTAGCATTTTATTCATCCAACCTAGGAATTTGTTTCCAGAAAATTGACCATTTAATCATGGTCTCATTTATTCCTGGACAGCTCTACCTTGTGTTCAGGTTTGTGCTTCATATTTTCCATGTGTCCAAAGTCTTTTATTTTGAGTCTTTAGAAATGGTACTGATTGCAAGTGTTTCTCAACTGATACAACTGTATTGATATTTTTTCTTTATAGTGGATAGTTTCCCCAGCAGACCCAAAGGTTTAAAAAAAAAAAAAAATCTGGTGCCCATATATACCATCTAACAAGTCGAGCTGTGGCACACACGCAGAAACCAATCAAGTCAGCCCACATGAGCCTCAAACAAAGGTACAGGTACATTTCCTACCCATGTTGGGTGACATTTCCTTGTCCTCCTGTTGCTGCTGCTCCTGCATTTGAGCGCTCAGACAGCCATTACAAGGTCCGGGTTTATTAGTGGGACCATATAGACTCAAAGCTTGCCGCGGCAGTGGTGTAATTCTCCACAAAGTGTGTCACGTTAACTCTGTTGACTGATCCACACAACAGCTGGCTGAGAGGACCTCTCACACGTCAGTGCAGCAGCCGTGTAAAGGAGCAGCGGCGTCTGTAGCTCTCTGCAGCGCAACCAGAAAGAAGTCTTGACACGCTTTTCATAGCCGGCTTGTTCAGTCACTTGTACAAGGCATTTTCCAGGTTCTAAATTGGATGAAGCACCTTGTCTGAAGTGTCTTCACTGCAGTTACAGTATACTGAACATATAGTCAAAGTAAAAATGCATAAATTAAGTTAGTGGTTTAGGAATTGATGATATAAATGTGTAATTATTGTTTGCAAACAGTTTGTTTACATGTTCTGCAAACTGTAATTTTACTTTTAAGGCTAAATATTCTATCCCTTATAAAAAAGTAGAGATTAAAAGCACGTCTCACATTAAATTCTTGCACTAGATCACTTACCTTCATTTCACAGCTCAGTGTAGAGACCCCATGCAAAAATACAGGAGCCTATTAAAGTCAAAGCTGGGTCTCTTCAATCGTTGATCATTTAAGAATGCTCCTCTGCTTCTTCTCTTTAGAATACCAAATGATATATGATCACTTCTGCGCTGCTAGTTAATGTACACTATTAGTTCTGTATTTAAACACAATAATGTAATTGATTCACAAATTGATTTATTGATGTTAATTCAAGTGTTTCGTGTATTAATCAAAGTAAAGAAATTAATTCCGTATATTTTATGAGCTGTTGTGTGATCAACTAATGATATGAATTAATCAACTTTAATAAGAATTCAAAGACTATTGTTTGCCTAATTTGTCACTTTGTTGGAGGCAGAATGAACAACAGCCTCTTGATTTACAACACATAACTCCGCAGGAGTGTTTTACAAAATTACTCTGCTTTTCAGGAGCCTTGAATGATTCAATTTGTTATCGGTTTATCTTCTACATAAGGACAACCTAATCCATTTTATTAGTGAAGACATGCGTAAATTTTTTCACCTGTATATATTTATTTATTATCAGAACTTGCACTAAATCCCTTGTGGGAATCTCCACAAGTCGCCAATTGAGGCAATTCATGTGATCCTCTTTCTGCTGTTTATTAGAATAACATTTTGTGTGTAAAAAAAAAAAATCAAGACCTATTATTCCTTAAAGGAATGCAAATGACCCGCTGCCTTTCAGTTTGACATTTAGATAATCTTATGCTAAGAAATAAATGGTTTTAGCCATTTTAGTAAAACTTTGAAATAACTTTATGCATGTAATATTGCATGATCACTCTTGGAGTATATGTTGGGGATGTCTTCCAGCTACTACTATGTTCACTTTTAGCTCATTATCTGTAAATTTGACTCAGGTGTAGCCATTTTTGTATCAGCTAATGTCAGTTAGCGGTGGCGGCAGCCATCTTGAATTGAATTAACTCCAAAAGGTAATCAGTTGTAGACATATTTCCATTGATTAGTTGAGGCTTTGATACAATTTTTCAGTGGGTCATGAGATATTTGGATAACAAACAAACAAACAAACAAACAAACAAACAAACAAACAAACAAACAAACAAACAAACAAACAAACAGGATTAAGTCATTAAGTCCAACAGTTATTGCTACAGTTGTAAGCATTCTGTTAATACTCAGAATGTGTGTTGGGGATCAATCTCAGCTACTACCACAGATATCGGTAAAAGTGACTGAGCTTTTGCCATTTTTGTGTTTTTAAGATCAGTTAGCTGTGGCAGCCAAATTAAACCAGGATGCCCCCCCCCNTTATAATACTTTATAACCTGTTAGTACATTGTTATAACCTGTTAGTACACTGTTAGAACCTGTTAGTACATTGTTATAACCTGTTAGTACACTGTTAGAACCTGTTAGAACAACCTGTTAGTACACTGTTATAACCTGTTAGTACATTGTTATAAGCTGTTACTACATTGTTATAACCTGTTATAATACTTTATAACCTGTTATAACACTTTATAACCTGTTAGTACACTGTTAGAACCTGTTAGTACATTGTTATAACCTGTTAGTACACTGTTAGAACCTGTTAGAACAACCTGTTAGTACACTGTTATAACCTGTTAGTACATTGTTATAAGCTGTTAGTACATTGTTATAACCTGTTATAATACTTTATAACCTGTTATAACACTTTATAACCTGTTAGCACACTGTTATAACCTGTTAGTACACTGTTATAACCTGTTAGTACACTGTTAGAACACTATAACCTGTTAGTACACTGTTATGACCTGTTAGACCACGTTATAACCTGTTAATACACTGTTATAACCTGTTAGAACAACCTGTTAGTACACTGTTATAACATGTTAGTACATTGTTATAACCTGTTAGAACACTTTATAACCTGTTAGTACACTGTTATAACCTGTTAGTACACCGTTAGAACACTATAACCTGTTAGTACACTGTTATGACCAGTTAGAACACGTTATAACCTGTTAGTACACTGTTATAACCTGTTAGTACATTGTTATAACCTGTTAGTACACTGTTATAACCTGCTAGAACAACCTGTTGGTACACTGTTATAACCTGTTAGTACACTGTTATAACCTGTTAGTACACTGTTATAACCTGTTAGAACACTTTATAACCTGTTAGTACACTGTTATAACCTGTTAATACATTGTTATAACCTGTTAGTACATTGTTAGAACCTGTTAATACACTGTTAGAAATGTTATAACATGTTAGTACACTGTTAGAACCTCAGAACATTTAGAACCCGTTTTATTTATGGTAGTGTCTGCTGGACTCACCATGTCCCACTCTGCACAAATGTAAGGTCCGGGCCGGAGGATGACCAACAAGCCCGTGTCCTGAGCCAACTTCAGGAAGTACTCCATGTCTCTGTCTCCGGTAAAGTTATACAGACCCGGAGACTCTTCGTGGTAGTTCCAGGGAATGTAGCTGCACAAAGAACCCAGATTATCCAAACCATTCATGGAATTTGTACATAATTTTTTTTTTAAGTGTCTTTGTTCCCACGAGACACTTTCAGTCAGTCTGCTGTGAACAACAACTTGTGGGAAGTGAACAACTCAAAGGCATGCTTCAAATCCAACCTACATCTGGACGGCGTTCAGTCCTGCCATGTACATTTTGAGCAGCCGGTCCCTCCAGTAGGCCCTGGGGATCCTGCTGTAGTGGATGCTTCCTGAGATGTACCGGAACGGTTCTCCATCTTTAAGGAAGCAGTCGTTCTTATAGTCCAGGCTGAATGAAGGCGCTCCGAGCTGCAGATAAGCACACAAATATCTCAGACTGCATATATAAACAGATATTTATACTCAGAATGAATATATAAACAGATATTTATACTCAGAATGAATATATAAACAGATATTTATACTCAAACTGAATATATAAATAAGATATTTATACTCAGACAGAATATATAAACAGATATTTATACTCAAAATGAATACAGTATGTAAACAGATATTTATACTCAAACTGAATATGTAAACAGATATTTATACTCAAACTGAATATATAAACAGATATTTATACTCAAACTGAATATATAAACAGATATTTATACTCAGAATGAATATATAAATATATATTTATACTCGGACTGAATATATAAACAGATATTTATACTCTAACTGAATATGTAAACAGATATTTATATTCAAACTGAATATATAAACAGATATTTATACACAAACTGAATATATAAATAGATACAGTATTTATACTCGGACTGAATATATAAACAGATATTTATACTCAGACTGAATATATAAACAGATATTTATACTCAAACTGAATATATAAACAGATATTTATACTCAAACTGAATATATAAACAGATATTTATACACAAAATGAATATATAAATAGATATTTATACACGGACTGAATATATATACAGATATTTATACTCAGACTGAATATATAAATAGATATTTATACTCAGACTGAATATATAAACAGATATTTATACTCAAACTGAATATGTAAACAGATATTTATACTCAAACTGAATATATAAACAGATATTTATACACAAACTGAATATATAAATAGATATTTATACTCGGACTGAATATATAAACAGATATTTATACTCAGACTGAATATATAAACAGATATTTATACTCAAACTGAATATATAAACAGATATTTATACTCAAACTGAATATATAAATAGATATTTATACTCAGACTGAATATATAAACATATATTTATATTCGAACTGAATATATATATTTGTACTCAGACTGAATATTTACACAGCTAATTGTACTCAGACTGAATATTTAAACGGATATTTGTACTCAGACTGAATATTTGCACAGCTATTTGTACTCAAACTTAATATTTAAACGGATATTTGTACTCAGACGGAATATTTAAATGGATATTTGTACTCAGACTGAATATATAAACAGATATTTGTACTCTGAATGTATATAAATATATATTTGTACCCAGACTGAATATATAAACAGATATTTGTACTCGGACTGAATATTTAAACAGATATTTGTACTCAGACTGAATATATACCGGTAAACAGATATTTGTACTCAGACTGAATATATAAACAGATATTTGTACTCAGACTGAATATATATAAACAGATATTTGTACTCAGACTGAATATATAAACATATATTTGTACTCAGACTGAATATATAAACAGATGTTTGTACTCAGACTGAATATATAAAAATATATTTGTACTCAGACTGAATATATAAACAGATATTTGTACTCTGAATGTATATAAATATATATTTGTACTCAGACTGAATATATAAACCATAGAACCACAGAACTTGTACTCTCCGAGGGTCCAGACAGAACCAGTACTAGGGTCCAGACAGAACCAGTACTATCTGAGGGTCCAGACAGAACCAGTACTATCTAAGGGTCTAGACAGAACCAGTACTATCTGAGGGTCCAGACAGAACCAGTACTATCTGATGGTCTAGACAGAACCAGTACTATCTGAGGGACAGAACTATCTGAGGGTCTAGACAGAACCAGTACTACATGAGGGTCTAAACAGAACCAGTACTATCTGAGGGTCTTAACAGAACCAGTACTATCTGAGGGTCTAAACAGAATCAGTACTATCTGAGGGTCTAGACAGAATCAGTACTATCTGAGGGTCTAGACAGAATCAGTACTATCTGAGGGTCTAGACAGAATCAGTACTATCTGAGGGTCTAAACAGAATCAGTACTATCTGAGGGTCTAGACAGAATCAGTACTATCTGAGGGTCTAGACAGAATCAGTACTGAGGGTCTAGACAGAATCAGTACTATCTGAGGGTCTAAACAGAATCAGTACTATCTGAGGGTCTTAGTACCATAGATATATACCTATGCTTAGTACTATGTGAGGGTCTAGACAGAATCAGTACTATCTGAGGGTCTAGACAGAATCAGTACTATGTGAGGGTCTAGACAGAATCAGTACTATCTGAGGGTCTAGACAGAATCAGTACTATGTGTCTAGACAGAATCAGTACTATCTGAGGGTCTAGACAGAACTAGTACTATCTGAGGGTCTAAGTACTATGTGAGGGTCTAGACAGAATCAGTACTATCTGAGGGTCTAGACAGAACCAGTACTATCTGAGGGTCTAGACAGAACACCAGTACTATCTGAGGGTACTATGTGAGGGTCTAAACAGAATCGGTATATGAGGGTCTAAACAAAACCAGTACTCACTGCGGATCCAGACAGCAGCAGCAGCCAGATGTTCAGTCCGATCAGAGTCATGATGAGTCTTTTAATGACAGACATCATCACGAGCGCGGAACTTGAGTCACGTGATGCAGGATGCAGTGACAGATTTTAGTCATCAGGGAGCGCTGCTATCTAGCTGCTTTAAACATGTTTTTTTTTCCTTTCGTTAAAAACAGATTTATTTAAACGTGCAGGTAAAAAGAACTGTTGTCGCTGAATTATTCATCATTCATGTTTATGAGTATTTCCTGCTGAGTCAGAGTTTGGACTCGCACTACTTCTGCCTACTTTTATAATTTTAACAAAAAAAAGTATCAAAGTTTGAATTTAAATTAGCAGCTCAAGCTAGTTCATGCTCTGACTTTTGATATTTGCAACTTTTATACTTTTCAAAATATTCCCTTTAGTCAGGTCTCTCTTGTAAACGAGTCCCCGTGACTCAGTGGGACTAACCTGTAAAAGTTGAATTAATTCACAGAAAACGTTCCAGAGATAGGCTAAACACTGAGAGTGCTTCAGCTATTCAAAACATTGTTCTCTATGAAATTTGGTTAAATTTAGCTCATTTATTCAATCATTATTTATACAGGTTAGTCTCATTGAACCTCGAGGACTCATTAGAGAGACCTGATTTTAACAAAGAATGACAACAATGACAGCAGTAGACATTCATAAAAGAAGGCATATAAATTGAAAAATAAATAAATGGAAGAAAAATATGTTTGAAAAAACGAAACAGTTTTAGCTTTTGTTTTAACTGCTAATTTTACCTGGCAGTCATTGTTCATTTAACTTCAGCTTGTAGTTAATTAGCTTTTGCTAATTTTAGCTTCTGTTCAGCTTGTTTTGACTCGGTTTCAGCTCCAACTACATTCAGCCCAAGTCGCTCAGCACAAGCTGCAGTTTTGCAGAGTGCAGTTTTTTCTAGCATTCTTTAAAGTCTGAACTATAAATATTTTCTTTATTTAAATTTTATTTACTGTCTTCAAAAACATGCATCTAATAACTGATCATACGCTGTTTAGTCATTGGTTGTTTCCTTGTATTTTTGTGGATGTCTTTATGAATTCTGTTGCAGTTTTTCCTCCGCGCCTTTAGGGGGAGACAACACCCAGCGCTGTCGATTAATGATGACGTCAGCACCGGAAAACGACAGCGTACACAAACAGCGCTCTGTCCTGTCTGTCAGGGCGAGTCACACGTGGGTGCAGTAGTTTCTCTACATTTGAGTCTCGTTGATAAGTTTTTAAAAATGCCGAAGAGAAGGAAAGCTGCTCCAGAGGAGAACTCTGCTTCTGGAGCGCGAGAGGAGCAGGTGGAGACCAGACGCACCCGCAGCGGCCGCGCGCTGTGCGCTCCTTCCTCCCAAGTCCCGGTGAGGACCCCCGGCAGGAGGACCAGGAGGTCGGTCCTCCAGGAGCTGCCGGCGGCGGAGGAACAGAACACGGAGAGTCCGGAGCGCAGAGCCGAGAGTCCCGTCAAGAAGTCCAGTCTGTCGGAACCGGAGCCAGCAGAACCTCCCAAAGAGGACGAGGAGGGTTCTGTTGATCCAGACCTCCACACACCCAGACCTGCAGAAACGGTCCCTGAAGGTTCAGAACCGGTCCCGAAGAAGAAACCAGCTCTGGAGCCAAACAAACCGATCCCTCTGGGAAAACCCAAATCAGGCAGAGTGTGGAAGGACCGGAACAAGCAGAGGTAAGAACTGGATCAAGAACCATGTCTGGACCCATCACACAATCTGTTCGGGTCTGGTTTCAGCAGCAGCAGCACCCAACACCTGGGCTGAACACCACCTGTGTGTCCAGGTTCTGGTTTGACTTGTGTTGTGTGTGTCCAGGTTCTGGTCTGACTTGTGTTCTGTGTGTCCAGGTTCTCCTCCCTGGTCCGAGACAAGCCCCTGTGCTCCTCCTGGGAGAAGAAGATGGAGGCCAGGCGAGAGAAGGGCCTCGTCAAACAATTTACTGCCAGGCTAAAAGAGGAGAAAGCCCAGAAGAAAGAGGTACTCTCACCCAGATGTTCAATATCTGGGTTAGGTCTAACCGAGATGTTCTAGATGTGGGTTAGGTCTGACCCAGATGTTCTGGACCTCTGGGTTAGGTCTGACCCAGATGTTCTAGATGTGGGTTAGGTCTGACCCAGATGTTCTAGATCTCTGGGTTAGGTCTGACCCAGATGTTCTAGATGTGGGTTAGGTCTGACCCAGATGTTCTAGATCTCTGGGTTAGGTCTGACCCAGATGTTCTAGATCTGGGTTAGGTCTGACCCAGATGTTCTAGATCTCTGGGTTAGGTCTGACCCAGATGTTCTAGATGTGGGTTAGGTCTGACCCAGATGTTCTAGATCTCTGGGTTAGGTCTGACCCAGATGTTCTAGATGTGGGTTAGGTCTGACCCAGATGTTCTAGATGTGGGTTAGGTCTGACCCAGATGTTCTAGATGTGGGTTAGGTCTGACCCAGATGTTCTAGATGTGGGTTAGGTCTGACCCAGATGTTCTAGATGTGGGTTAGGTCTGACCAGATGTTCTAGATGTGGGTTAGGTCTGACCCAGATGTTCTAGATGTGGGTTAGGTCTGACCCAGATGTTCTAGATGTGGGTTAGGTCTGACCCAGATGTTCTAGATGTGGGTTAGGTCTGACCCAGATGTTCTAGATCTCTGGGTTAGGTCTGACCCAGATGTTCTAGATGTGGGTTAGGTCTGACCCAGATGTTCTAGATGTGGGTTAGGTCTGACCCAGATGTTCTAGATGTGGGTTAGGTCTGACCCAGATGTTCTAGATCTCTGGGTTAGGTCTGACCCAGATGTTCTAGATGTGGGTTAGGTCTGGCCCAGATGTTCTGGACCTCTGGGTTAGGTCTAGGGGTGCACCGATGTCAATTTTCTGGCCGATTACCGATTTTTAGAAAGTCTGACCTGCCGATTCCGATTTTGGCCGATACCAATTTTTGGGTGTTAAAAGGTCAAAATGTACCCTAAATTTTCAGGATTTTCCAAACTTTGCTGAGGCAGATAAAATCGGTAGATAAAATCGGCTTCTCATTTAAAGATCGGCCGATCACCGATCTCCCCAAATTAAGGAAATCGGAGCCGATCGATCGGCCGGCCGATTTATCGGTGCATCCCTAGTTAGGTCTGACCCAGATGTTCTAGATGTGGGTTAGGTCTGACCCAGATGTTCTAGATGTGGGTTAGGTCTGACCCAGATGTTCTAGATGTGGGTTAGGTCTGACCCAGATGTTCTAGATGTGGGTTAGGTCTGACCCAGATGTTCTAGATGTGGGTTAGGTCTGACCCAGATGTTCTAGATGTGGGTTAGGTCTGACCCAGATGTTCTAGATGTGGGTTAGGTCTGACCCAGATGTTCTAGATGTGGGTTAGGTCTGACCCAGATGTTCTAGATCTCTGGGTTAGGTCTGACCCAGATGTTCTAGATGTGGGTTAGGTCTGACCCAGATGTTCTAGATCTCTGGGTTAGGTCTGACCCAGATGTTCTAGATCTGTGGGTTAGGTCTGACCCAGATGTTCTAGATCTCTGGGTTAGGTCTGACCCAGATGTTCTAGATGTGGGTTAGGTCTGACCCAGATGTTCTAGATCTCTGGGTTAGGTCTGACCCAGATGTTCTAGATCTGGGTTAGGTCTGACCCAGATGTTCTAGATCTCTGGGTTAGGTCTGACCCAGATGTTCTAGATGTGGGTTAGGTCTGACCCAGATGTTCTAGATCTGGGTTAGGTCTGACCCAGATGTTCTAGATCTGGGTTAGGTCTGACCCAGATGTTCTAGATCTGGGTTAGGTCTGACCCAGATGTTCTAGATCTGGGTTAGGTCTGACCCAGATGTTCTAGATCTCTGGGTTAGGTCTGACCCAGATGTTCTAGATGTGGGTTAGGTCTGACCCAGATGTTCTAGATCTCTGGGTTAGGTCTGACCCAGATGTTCTAGATCTGGGTTAGGTCTGACCCAGATGTTCTAGATCTCTGGGTTAGGTCTGACCCAGATGTTCTAGATGTGGGTTAGGTCTGACCCAGATGTTCTAGATCTCTGGGTTAGGTCTGACCCAGATGTTCTAGATGTGGGTTAGGTCTGACCCAGATGTTCTAGATCTCTGGGTTAGGTCTGACCCAGATGTTCTAGATCTGGGTTAGGTCTGACCCAGATGTTCTAGATCTCTGGGTTAGGTCTGACCCAGATGTTCTAGATCTGGGTTAGGTCTGACCCAGATGTTCTAGATCTCTGGGTTAGGTCTGACCCAGATGTTCTAGATGTGGGTTAGGTCTGACCCAGATGTTCTAGATCTCTGGGTTAGGTCTGACCCAGATGTTCTAGATGTGGGTTAGGTCTGACCCAGATGTTCTAGATCTCTGGGTTAGGTCTGACCCAGATGTTCTAGATCTGGGTTAGGTCTGACCCAGATGTTCTAGATCTCTGGGTTAGGTCTGACCCAGATGTTCTAGATGTGGGTTAGGTCTGACCCAGATGTTCTAGATCTCTGGGTTAGGTCTGACCCAGATGTTCTAGATCTGGGTTAGGTCTGACCCAGATGTTCTAGATCTCTGGGTTAGGTCTGACCCAGATGTTCTAGATCTGGGTTAGGTCTGACCCAGATGTTCTAGATGGGTTAGGTCTGACCCAGATGTTCTAGATCTGGGTTAGGTCTGACCCAGATGTTCTAGATGTGGGTTAGGTCTGACCCAGATGTTCTAGATCTCTGGGTTAGGTCTGACCCAGATGTTCTAGATGTGGGTTAGGTCTGACCCAGATGTTCTAGATCTCTGGGTTAGGTCTGACCCAGATGTTCTAGATGTGGGTTAGGTCTGACCCAGATGTTCTAGATGTGGGTTAGGTCTGACCCAGATGTTCTAGATCTCTGGGTTAGGTCTGACTCAGATGTTCTAGATGTGGGTTAGGTCTGACCCAGATGTTCTAGATCTCTGGGTTAGGTCTGACTCAGATGTTCTAGATCTCTGGGTTAGGTCTGACCCAGATGTTCTAGATGTGGGTTAGGTCTGACCCAGATGTTCTAGATCTCTGGGTTAGGTCTGGCCCAGTTGTTCTAGATCTCTGGGTTAGGTCTGACCCAGATGTTCTAGATCTCTGGGTTAGGTCTGACCCAGATGTTCTGGACCTCTGGGTTAGGTCTGACCCAGATGTTCTAGATGTGGGTTAGGTCTGACCCAGATGTTCTAGATCTGGGTTAGGTCTGACCCAGATGTTCTAGATCTGGGTTAGGTCTGACCCAGATGTTCTAGATCTCTGGGTTAGGTCTGACCCAGATGTTCTAGATCTGGGTTAGGTCTGACCCAGATGTTCTAGATCTCTGGGTTAGGTCTGACCCAGATGTTCTAGATGTGGGTTAGGTCTGACCCAGATGTTCTAGATCTCTGGGTTAGGTCTGACCCAGATGTTCTAGATGTGGGTTAGGTCTGACCCAGATGTTCTAGATCTCTGGGTTAGGTCTGACCCAGATGTTCTAGATCTGGGTTAGGTCTGACCCAGATGTTCTAGATCTCTGGGTTAGGTCTGACCCAGATGTTCTAGATGTGGGTTAGGTCTGACCCAGATGTTCTAGATCTCTGGGTTAGGTCTGACCCAGATGTTCTAGATCTGGGTTAGGTCTGACCCAGATGTTCTAGATCTCTGGGTTAGGTCTGACCCAGATGTTCTAGATCTGGGTTAGGTCTGACCCAGATGTTCTAGATCTCTGGGTTAGGTCTGACCCAGATGTTCTAGATGTGGGTTAGGTCTGACCCAGATGTTCTAGATGTGGGTTAGGTCTGACCCAGATGTTCTGGACCTCTGTGACGTCCATGAAGGTCCACTTCTAACCTGGCTTGCGTTTGTGCTCTCAGGAACTGAGGAAAAGAAGAGAGGAGAACCTGAAACGCCGTGCAGAGAACGAACGCAAAGCAGAGATCGTCCAAGTGGTACGCCAGAACCTTTAACACCTCCAGAACCTTTTAACATCGCCATTGTTTATTAGTTTGATGAGGAAATGTTTTAACTTGTCTCTCTGAACTCGTCTCCTCTGTTTCAGATCCGGAACACGACGAAGATCAAGAGGATGAAGAAGAAACATCTCAGGAAAATCGAGAAGCGAGACACGCTGGCTCTGCTGCAGAAGTCTCAGAAGCAGAACGTGAAAACCAAAAAACCACACAAGGACTCTGAGCACAACTTAACCTAAAGGTCATGTGACAATAAATCAATGAAACACTTCCTGGTTGAGGTTTGGATGCTTCCTGGACGTTTCACTGAGTTTTCTAAAAACAACCAAGATGTTTTTTAAGAAAAATAAATACAGTATTTGATTGTAAAACATTTAGTGAAATAATTTAAATAACAGAAGGCAGACCAGACTCGGACTGAAATAATAATGAACCTCTGAATAAAACCATGTCGTTCTGCTTAGATCTGTCCTGACGGAGACTTCCTGTCTGTTTTCAATCAAGAGTCAGTTTATTATTGCCATTGTCAATGAACAGGATTCAGACTAGCAACTTGCTTCGGCATAAAGGTGCAAAGAAAATATAAAAGAAAAATGTATGTACTACACACCAATCCAACAAAATATTTATAAAAATGCAAATGGAGTAGTGCAGTTAAAAAGCAGAGTTATACAGTAACAGGATTATGAATGTTCAAGAGTCCGACGGCAGATGAAGAAACTTCTTATGGCGGGAGGTTCTGGTCTGAATGGACCGAAGCCTCCTGCTCAAGAGGAGTGGTTTAAAGAGTTCATACTCAGGGTGAGAAGGGTCAGCTGTGATCCGACCTGCTCACCTCACAGTCCTGGAGACGTACAGGTCATGGAGAGATGGGAGGCTACAGCTGATTACCTTCACAGCAGAGCACACAATGCACTGCAGTCTCTGTCTGGCAGTGGCCCCGGTGTACCACACTGTGATGGAGGAGCAGAGGATGGACCACACTGATGGAGGAGCAGAGAATGGACCACACTGATGGAGGAGCAGAGGATGGACCACACTGATGGAGGAGCAGAGGATGGACCACACTGATGGAGGAGCAGAGGATGGACCACACTGATGGAGGAGCAGAGGATGGACCACACTGATGGAGGAGCAGAGGATGGACCACACTGATGGAGGAGCAGAGGATGGACCACACTGATGGAGGAGCAGAGGATGGACCACACTGATGGAGGAGCAGAGGATGGACCACACTGATGGAGGAGCAGAGGATGGACCACACTGATGGAGGAGCAGAGGATGGACCACACTGATGGAGGAGCAGAGGATGGACCACACTGATGGAGGAGCAGAGGATGGACCACACTGTGATGGAGGAGCAGAGGATGGACCACACTGATGGAGGAGCAGAGGATGGACTCGATGGTGGCCGTGTAGAACTGCACCATCAGCTTGGCTTTCTTCAGCTGTCGCAGGAAGTACATCCTCTGCTGAGCCTTCTTGATGAGGGAGCTGATGTTCAGCTCCCACTTGAGGTCCTGGGTGATGGTGGTGCAGAGAAACTGATAACAGTCCACAGTGATGATGGAGGCATCGTTAAGGGCGAGGGGGGCTGTGACTCCTGAAGTCCACTATCATCTCCACTGTCTTCTGGGCATTAAGCTCCACGTTGTTGTTCACATCAGCTCAGATAATGAAAAAAACTGCTCGAGGCCTTGGATCACATGTTTGTGATCTGCCTGAGTCAAAGATGTCAAAATAAATGTTTTTAATCTAAAACACTGCTGAGAACTGTATGAACTACAGTTCTTTAGTTTTAGCAGGTCGCTTTCGTAAATGAGCCCATGAGGTTCAAAAGATTTACCTGACTAAATAAAGGTTGAATGAAAAAAACATGGAAAATAAAAACATTTGAACTGCTTTATTCAACCACAAGGTGGCGATGTTGGACCAGATTATTTTATTTGACGTCTGGAGAAATGAAAAGTGTTTTTAAGCTAATAGTAGTCTAATGAAAAGCATAAAATAAGCTTGTTGAGAAATTTTCACAAGTCAAAAATGTCATCCTAACTCAAATTTAGACTTTGCAAAGTGAAAAAATTCTCATCTGGTGTTTTTGACCCCCCTCCCCCTGCCTGCTCTCCGTCCCCTGAATATGACATAGGCAGTGCAATGGTCGTCCCTCATACAGTAATATTAGTGTGTGTATCTAGTTGTGGACAAAAAGATTTCAGTGTGTAGCAATTAGGGATGCAGCAAAAAAAATCTATTTTTTAAAGAATCAAGATTCTTAGTCCTGGCGATTCAGAATCGATTCTAAAAGCCCCAAAATCTATTTTAAAACTTTTTTTAAAATTTATATTGTATTTTTACCGCTCCTGTGCATTCGGCCGCTGTAGAATTTTGGCCGTGTAGGGCCACCGTAGTTAGTTAGCCAGGCAGCTCCCTGCTAGCAAGGAGGGAGACAGCATGTTTCAACTTGCTCCTTCATCTTTAAAAATCATTTTAGATCCTACTATGTTCTGGGGAAGACAGAGCTTAACAAGACATTGGTAACTGTTTCAGGACATTTTCAACACCCCCATTTCCACGTTAGCATACGGCGCTAGCATGCTAACGTTAGCATACGGCGCTAGCATGCTAACGTTAGCATGCGGCGGCTAACGCACAGCTATTCGTATTTCCAGGATAGAAATGCCCATTAATGCACTAAATCACCAAACTGTTTTTGACAAACTAAAGTGATATCCTTCAGATTCAAAAAAGTCTTCTGCTTCCATTTTAAATGACAGACAGGAGGACAGTAATGATGGGTTTATAGCTTCAGTGTTATTGTAAGATAGCAAAGGAGGTCTTAATTGTGTCATAAAAGTGCGTCCAGAAAATGACTACAGAAATCACTGCACTTCAGCATGTAGCAGGAAAAATGTAAAAAAACTATTTCTTTAAGCTACTGACTTGAAAAAAGCATACTAAGTATGTTTATGTGTGTTGTTTACAATATGAAATTCTTGTTATATCGATTTTTTCAGATTTGATTACATTTCTCCTTTAAACAGATTTTGACTCAAATGAGTTCAAAATAAAATGGTTTCACAGAGACAGCGACCAGCAGAGGTTCTGATCCGTGGTTCACAAACCTGCTAGTCACACTAACAAAGAATAAATAAACAAGCAGCTACACACACTGCTTTAAAAATATATTCTAGATTTAAGGTCAGTGAGACGTGATTAATTCACTTTATTACTAGATTTGTTTTGAACACTAAAAATACAACAAATGTAAGCAGAGAAAAAACTGTTCTGGTTTTATTTAAATGTTTTATTGTTTGGCATTTAATCAAAGGTTTTATTTAAACTGAAGTCAACTAAAAAAGTGCAGTATTTAAATATGTGCCTTTATAAAATCTCAAGTCAATTTACTGATAAAAGGGGCATCATCTGAACTGATACAAAACTGATTTATGCTCCATGTAAGTTTACAAACCTTGTTTAATGTCACTAAAATGAGTTAAATGTACATTTTTCACATTTGAAACAAAGTTGTTCATGCAACAACAAAAACAAGACGTCTTTCCCAAACTTGGAAACTTTATTTACAGTTCAAGTCAGTGACATGCAAAGGTTTCTTAAAATAAGTAAACAAAAAAATTAGCAAAATAAAGAAAAAAAAAGCATATTTTATTTTAAAAAAGGGAAAAAAAAGCATTTACAAAAATAGAGCTTACAAATACTGTACAGAAAATTGTCTCTACAAATATTCTGCTGCAGAATTTTTAGTTTTACAAACATCGTCTGTGAACGTTCACAAACATAATCAGTGTTTTAAAGAAGAGGGAGGGGGGCGTGTTTGGACAAAAAAATATTATTACAGTATTATTAAGATTAAAAGAGCTTCAGTGGAATAAATAAGACACAAACAAGATGAAGGTTGACCTTATTAACATCACAGATGTCCTGCTTGCTCAAAGCGAGCTGATTTCTCAGAAAGTCGTAGGAAACCATTTGCTGTGACGGCTCGGCCCGTCATCTCTGAGTAATCAGTATTTCATGAGAAGCATGAGTGTATTTATAATGGAAGACGTTGGGACGAGCGGCTCGGTTGTTTTAAACCTCGCACTCAACCCTCCTTCAGCGGCTCAGTGAATCAGAACTTTTCATGTTCATTTGGCACTTCCCTCAGTGGGATCACGACGGCATGGGAGGACAAGGAAGCTGGTGTGAACAAATGTCCACCAACAGACTACTAAAGAAGGCCCAACAGTGTTTGACATCTACAAGTGAGCGGCGCTGCCTTGAACTACAGTGATGGTGAATGTTTCCCTTCGTGAGCGAGTCGGCTGCTGACAAAGTGTTAAGTTGGGCCTCGTGTGGTTCTGGGGGGACCATGTCCTCAGACTGCAGGAGACAGACTCATGAAAAGTCTCAGTCTACAGAACATGGCACTGATCAGAGCAGCGGTGGCAGTTTACTGCTAACAAAGATGGCCGACGTTGGAGCAGAGCTGCTTTAAAATGAGTCAAACCGGACCTCGTTCAAGAACAGACGGCTGAGGACTGAGCGCCACCACGCTCTGACACGCGTTGAAGCAGCACCGCGTTAAAAAAACACCGCCGCGAGGAAAACGTGCGCCGATGATGATCACTGGTGAACGTTAACGACACGATCATCGTCATCTCATCAGATGTAAAACTTTGAACACGTTTCCCACAAATCAGCGCACGGGAGCTGCACAGCTGCAGAGAGTGAAGTCTGTTGGAGTCAGCCTCCCCACCATCACAGACACCTCCAGATGCAGGAAGAGGGCCACCTGCATCATGAAGGACCACACTCACCCAGCACACACACACTTTGCCCCGCTCCCCTCAGGAAGGAGGTTGAGGAGCATTAAGAACCACTAGACTGAGGAACAGCTTCTACCCTGAGGCTGTTAGACTCATGAATCTCTAACCAGGATAATCACTGTGATGACATTTTAATTGATATGTCACTTTATCTGTGCTGCTGATTATCCATGCTGCTGATCTCTTGCCTTTAAGCTGCTGTATTCATAACATTCTGCTCACTACAGACTCATGTTCAGGCTGCTGTTTAATACACCGTATTATTTTACATCATTAGTGTTTAGTGTATATCTTAGATCCTACTGTACCGTTTCTTTTTATACTTTAATCTCATGTACCACGTCATGTGAATGACAATAAAGATGCTTGAACATACCATTTTTAATATTGTTGAGTATAAATCAGTAATGACCCTTTTGCAGCTCGTAAAAACGAACGTTACCGTGGTGATTTGGATGGGAAACGTGTGTTTAAACATGATGAAATGTGTCCATCTCTGTGAAACATCTGTAGAAAGTCTTCATTAAAGACGAGGGTTGAAGGAGCATTAAATAAGTTGAAGATTCTCAGTCATCCAGGACATGATCAAATCAAAAAGGCGTTCAATACAGAAACAACTGGACTTTATTTGTAACAGAAGACGTTTCGCTTCTCATCCGAGGAGCTTCCTCAAACGTCTTCTGTTACAAATAAAGTCCAGTGGTTTCTGTATTGAACGCCTTTTTTTTTTGATTAAATCAGTTCTGCGTCCGATGACGTGGGGCTGACAGAACCAAACATTTGTTCCGAGTGTGGCTCGTCAGATTGAACCTCGAGAACACGTTCAGTCCATGCGATGTTAGAACCGTGTCCAGAAACGAGCGAGCAGCGTTCTCTGCTGCCCTTCAGAGCAGCAACAGCGCAGCTAACCAAACCAAACAAAAGCAGCGTGTGGCGAACAGAACGAGGCGAAAGCACCAGAACACGGGCTGAACGGAGCCGAGCCGGCCCCCAGGCTGCATGAATGGAAACGTTTGGGTCCGACCTGCTGAGCACAGAGTTCTGCAGCCTTCTGCTGAACACAAACACCTACGGTTCTGATCCAATAAGCCAAGAAGTTCTGATGCATGAAGAGAAACAGTAACAAAGAACTGGTCAGTTTGAAAGGAGTTTGATCAGATTTGTTCCTGAAGTCGGTCCGGTCCGTTTGTTCACGATGGGTCACATGACCTTCACCGTTCAATCAAAGGTGGTTTTTAATCTGAAGCACATTGATGAGTTCAAAAGCAGCAGCAGAGCACCGCCTCGGACATGTTCGCTGTTGGAACCGGGCCGGCGTTGGTTCTGGTTCTGGTTCAGCATCTGGAGACAACAGCTGTCTGCTCCCAGGAGAGTTTAGGTCTGATGTTCGACAAGTGCTGAATTAAAAACGGTCATTGATCACTTCTTCTGTTCTTAAAACACGTTCCAGATGTTCTGCAACGTCTGTCCACAGCCCCGACGCGCACCTCACGTGAAGGCTACAACCCCAAAAGGAACCAGTTCAAACTGGAAACTGCAAGTCACTGAAATACAAAAGATCAAAACGAGCCTGGGACCAAGCCGAGAGCAGATTCTTCTAAAGTGCTCGTTTGAAGAGAAAATAATTTAGTGTTGACGTTCTCGGCTCCTGGGGTTCCTTCTGGGTCTTTTTTTTTTACCGGAGTCCCCCAGAGAAGAGCTTTGGTTGTTAAAAAAACCCGGACCAAACGTGTGGATCAGCTCGTCTTCATTGTCCATAAAACACCTGAAGCAGCCGCCACTTCCTCCTCACTCAGTTCCTTTAAAGGTGGAGTGTTGCGTGTCTGGTGCGTGTGTGTGGCGTGACGCTACACCACATTCTCGATGCCAGGCAGGGGCTGCTGGACGGGCTGAGGGGGGTCGGAGCCCCCCGCCTGCTGGGCGAGCTGCAGGACGGGCATGTTGCACAGCGGGCACACTTTCCTCACCTCCAGCCACTTGATGAGACACCTGGACAGAAACAGAACACAGCGAGTTTTAGTTTGGGAAGAATCTGAAAACACTGTGATTTAAAAAAAGTGTTTTCACTAAAAACACATTGATGTGACGTGCATCTGAAAATATGAGAATATTGTGGAAAAGTTCAATGTTTCTTGTCAATAACTTCAGAAAGTGAAACTCATATTTCATGTAGATTCATTTTACACAGAGTGAAACATTTCAGACCATTTCTTGTCATTTTGATGATCTTAACTTAGAGAAAATGGAAAAAATAAGAAAATTGTGAAGAGGTTGAATATTGTAACCTCGTGGTGTCTCACCCTGATCAGCTCATTAACTCCTGGACATGAGCTGTAAATGTCTCATTCTTCAAGTCCAGTCACTCCAGAACCAGAGACAATGTCAGAAGCGTCTTACCTGCTGAGGGGACAAAGAACTGGACTGTTGCTCAGTGGTCCAATGTCCTCTTTTCAGATTAAAGTTACATTTTCACGTCATTTCTGGAGGAAGTGGAGAGATCCAGAATCCATGTTGCTGAGAAGTTTCCACAGTCACTGATGGTTTGGGTCCATGTCTGGTGTTGGTCCACTCCTGAAATCCAGTCCACGCAGCATCTAGCAGGACATTTTAGAGACGTCATGCTTCTTCTGCCGACGAGCTTTATGGAGATACTGATTTTATTTTCCAGCAGGGCTCACACTGACAAAGTACCAAAAGCTGGCTGTGGAATATTCTCAGTTGATTTTGTTTATTTCATTATTTCTAAACAATAATCATCAAAAATACAAGAAATAAAGACAAAATATTTAACTGTGTAATTAACATACGAGTTTCACTTTCTGAAGAGACTGACAAGAAATATTGAACCCTTTCACGATAATCCCATTCCTTCACATGCACCTGTACATGTTCATCACTCGGGGCAGCTGGGGGGAAATGAGGTCTCAGATGATGTAAACAAGTGGGTTGAAATAGACGTGGGGGAGGGAGGGGGTTAAAGTTGGCTCAAGTAATCCATCAGGTTATTTCACATCACAAACACTTGATGAAGATGAAGTGAATCCATGCAGCTCAGTGTTAGTGTGTATGAAATACGTGCACGTTTCACCAGTCCAGTGGCCTTACTTGCGATGGAAGGCATGTTTGCAGGGGCAGATCCCCAGCTCGTCCTTCTGTTTGAACTCCTCCAGGCACACGGCACAGATCTGGAAACAGAGCAGGGTGGTTCTTCAGACAGGCAGCAGCTCTCAATGTGCTGCTGTGGTTCTGGCTCTGTTCGTGCTGGTCTCAGTTTTGTGTCCATGGCCTGGAAACGACCCAGCCAATGTCTGCTTCGCAAACAGAACCAGCTGTGGTCCAAATCAACAATCCAGGTCAAAAAAACACCTGCAGAGTGACTGACCGACTGTGTGCAGTTATGCAACTCCTGTGGCGGCCATCGTTTGTTATTTAACAGAAAAGAGCTGTTTTTATCATCCTTTGTTTTTAGGATGTGTCACGCTCCACTCACAGGACTAAACTGAGGAGGTGGAACACAAATACAAACCGGATTCCAAAAAAGTTGGGACACTAAACAAATTGTGAATAAAAACTGAATGCAATGATGTGGAGATGGCAAATGTAAATATTTTATTTGTAATAGAACATAGATGACTGATCAAAAGTTTAATCTGAGTAAATGTAAAAATTTAAAGGAAAAATATGTTGATTCAAACTTTCATAGTGTCAACAAATCCCCCCAAAATTGGGACAAGAAGCAATAAGTGGCTGGAAAAAAGAAATTGAGCATATAACGAACAGCTGGAAGACCAATTAACACTATAATAATAATAATAATAATGAATTCAATTTATACCGCACTTTTCATTAATAAAAATCTCAAAGTGCTAACTAATTAGGTCAATTGACAACATGATTGGGTATAAAAAGAGCTTCTCAGAGTGTCAGTGTCTCTCAGAAGCCAAGATGGTAAGAGGATCACCAATTCCACCATTGTTGCGCAGAAAGATAGTGCAGCAATACCAGAATGGTGTTACCCAGCGTAAAATAGCAAAGACTTTTAAGTTATCATCATCAACCGTGCATAACATCATCAAAAGATTCAGAGAATCTGGAACAATCGCTGTGCGTAATGCCGGGTACCCACCTAAATTGTCAGAACGCTCCTGCCGCCCCCTTTTGGCCGCTTGTCACGGTCACACTGGGAGACACTGAGACGCGTCTGATGACGCGCACTGGGGGGAGGCAGAGGAGGGAGTCTAGCTCGTTTTCCGGGTCAGTTGTGTTTTCATGCTGCTGGCAGATAAAATCNACCTCAAACAGGAATGCCACTGTCAAGGAAATAACAGAATGGGCTCAGGAATACTTCCAGAAAGCATTGTCAGTGAACACAATCCACCGTTGCCAGCTGAAACTCTACAGTGCAAAGAGGAAGCCATTTCTAAGCAAGCTCCACAAGCTCAGACGTTTGCACTGGGCCAGGGGTCATTTAAAATGGAGTGTGGCAAAATGGAAGACTGTTCTGTGGTCAGATGAGTCACGATTTGAAGTTCTTTATGGAACACTGGGACGCCATGTCATCCGGACCAGAGAGGACAAGGATAGCCCAAGTTGTTATCAACGCTCCGTTCAGAAGCCTGCATCACTGATGGTATGGGGTTGCATGAGCGCTTGTGGCATGGGCAGCTTGCATGTCTGGAAAGGCTCCATTAATGCAGAGAACTATGTTCAGGTTCTAGAACAACATATGCTCCATCTAGACGTCATCTCTTTCAGGGAAGACCCTGCATTTTTCAACAAGATAATGCCAGACCACATTCTGCAGCAATCACAACATCATGGCTACGTAGGAGAAGGATCCGGTACTGAAATGTCCAGCCTGCAGTCCAGATCTTTCACCTATAGAGAACATTTGGTGCATCATAAAGAGGAAGGTGCAACAAAGAAGGCCCAAGACGATTGAACAGTTAGAGGCCTGTATTAGACATGAATGGGAGAGCATTCCTATTTCTAAACTTGAGAAACTGGTCTCCTCTGTCCCCAGACGTCTGTTGAGTGTTGTAAGAAGAAGGGGGGATGCCACACAGTGGTAAAAATGGACTTGTCCCAACTTTTTTTGGATTTGTTGATGCCATGAAATTTTGAAACAACATATTTTCCCTTAAAATGATACATTCTCTCAGTTTAAACTTTTGATCTGTGATTTGTGTTCTATTCTGAATAAAATATTAGATGTTGGCACCTCCACATCATTGCATTCAGTTTTATTAACAATTTGTTTAGTGTCCCAACATTTTAGGAATCCAGTTTGTAGAACAGTCAATAAAAAGGAAGGTGTAAAGGACCGAAACAATAGAGGTTAACAGAAATAGCTAAGAAACTAGTTGGAGGTATGTTCGATCTTACACGTACACATTAGTAACTGTAAACAGGTCAATAACCAATCAAATCTGTGAAAGCTCAAATGTCCCAGCTTTTCACTAGCCCTGAACACAGCATTTCATTTGTGAATGGGGAGCAGTAAGAAAGTTTCAAAAGACACAGGCAGCTGATCTATGCGCTCATGTTGACTGATCTGTGCACAGCATGTGATTTGTACACACGTATGTCACTATGCACATACACAGCATATTCCTACTTGTGCAAACTGAAACGTGTACATCTGAAAAACTGTTTCATGCATTTGTGACTCGCTGTACGCACTTGTGTATCTTGTATGGATCTTACTGTACGCATACAAATCTTCCTGTACACTTGTGTGAATACTTTTGAGACTAATGTATCTCCACAGAGACCTGCGCCTCTCACCCAATTTCCACTGAACCACCCCCAAGCTTTCTATGACCCTGTACGGAAAAGCATCCAACGAGATGTGAAGATGAGGACTGATGATTGTCACCTGGTTTTGCAGAGAAGTCATCCAGAATGAGATGTTATTACTGTTTTTCTCTCACATTTTATTGTTGGATGTAACTGGGACCATGTGTACATAATCTCGTTTCATCACATGTAACACATGTGGTGCAAATGACAATATTCTGACTGTGATTCTGATAAAAGTTGCAGGACTAGCTGAAAACATGTAAAAATATGAAAAAATTACAAAAAAATTCTCAGTTTTCACCAAATGCACGTCACTTCTATTTTGATCTTACCTGATTCACTGCAGTTTGACCGTGATGACGTAACGACGCTCTTTAGGGAAGGGTAGGGGCTGTCTGTTCACTCCGCTTTGAGGTGAAAAATGAAACATAAGAGCAAATTTAGCACAAAAATCACGGTGAAAACATTAAAACCTCTCTTTATGTTACAATACAGCGTTCACAGCTTGTCACGCTGCGGTGGTCAAGTTAAATGTTAACGCTTCTTCTTCTTTCAGCTTTTCCCTTTTCAGGGGTCGCCACAGCGAGTCATCCTCCTCCACCTCACTCTGTCCTCTGCATCCTCTGTCCTCACTCCAACTACCTCCATGTCCTCTCTAACTGCATCCATATGTCTCCTCTTTGTCTTTTTCCTAGCAGCTGCATTTCTAACATCCTTCTACTAATATACCCACTGTCCCTCCTCTGGACATGTCCAAACCACTGTCCCTCCTCTGGACATGTCCAAACCACTGTCTCTCTGACTGTCCTCCTGCTGAATGTCTCTCTGACTGTCCACCTGCTGAATGTCTCTCTGACTGTCCTCCTGCTGAATGTCTCTCTGACTGTCCACCTGCTGAATGTCTCTCTGACTGTCCACCTGCTGAATGTCTCTCTGACTGTCCACCTGCTGAATGTCTCTCTGACTGTCCACCTGCTGAATGTCTCTCTGACTGTCCACCTGCTGAGTGTCTCTCTGACTGTCCACCTGCTGAATGTCTCTCTGACTGTCCACCTGCTGAATGTCTCTCTGACTGTTCACCTGCTGAGTGTCTCTCTGACTGTCCACCTGCTGAATGTCTCTCTGACTGTCCACCTGCTGAGTGTCTCTCTGACTGTCCACCTGCTGAGTGTCTCTCTGACTGTCCACCTGCTGAGTGTCTCTCTGACTGTCCACCTGCTGAATGTCTCTCTAACTGTCCACCTGCTGAGTGTCTCTCTGACTGTCCTCCTGCTGAATGTCTCTCTGACTGTCCTCCTGCTGAATGTCTCTCTGACTGTCCTCCTGCTGAATGTCTCTCTGACTGTCCTCCTGCTGAGTGTCTCTCTGACTGTCCTCCTGCTGAGTGTCTCTCTGACTGTCCACCTGCTGAATGTCTCTCTGACTGTCCTCCTGCTGAGTGTCTCTCTGACTGTCCTCCTGCTGAATGTCTCTCTAACTGTCCACCTGCTGAATGTCTCTCTGACTGTCCTCCTGCTGAATGTCTCTCTGACTGTCTCACCTGCTGAATGTCTCTCTGACTGTCCACCTGCTGAGTGTCTCTCTGACTGTCTCACCTGCTGAATGTCTCTCTGACTGTCCACCTGCTGAATGTCTCTCTGACTGTCCACCTGCTGAGTGTCTCTCTGACTGTCCACCTGCTGAGTGTCTCTCTGACTGTCCACCTGCTGAGTGTCTCTCTGACTGTCCACCTGCTGAATGTCTCTCTGACTGTCCACCTGCTGAGTGTCTCTCTGACTGTCCACCTGCTGAATGTCTCTCTGACTGTCCTCCTGCTGAATGTCTCTCTGACTGTCCTCCTGCTGAGTGTCTCTCTAACTGTCCACCTGCTGAGTGTCTCTCTGACTCACTCCAACTACCTTCATGTCCTCTCTAACTGCATCCATATGTCTCCTCTTTGTCTTTTTCCTGGCAGCTGCATTTCTAACATCCTTCTACTAATATACCCACTGTCCCTCCTCTGGACATGTCCAAACCACTGTCCCTCCTCTGGACATGTCCAAACCACTGTCCCTCCTCTGGACATGTCCAAACCACTGTCCCTCCTCTGGACATGTCCAAACCACTGTCCCTCCTCTGGACATGTCCAAACCACTGTCCCTCCTCTGGACATGTCCCAAACCACTGCCCCTCCTCTGGACATGTCCCAAACCACTGCCCCTCCTCTGGACATGTCCCAAACCACTGCCCCTCCTCTGGACATGTCCCAAACCACTGCCCCTCCTCTGGACATGTCCCAAACCACTGCCCCTCCTCTGGACATGTCCCAAACCACTGCCCCTCCTCTGGACATGTCCCAAACCACTGCCCCTCCTCTGGACATGTCCCAAACCACTGCCCCTCCTCTGGACATGTCCCAAACCACTGCCCCTCCTCTGGACATGTCCCAAACCACTGCCCCTCCTCTGGACATGTCCAAACCACTGCCCCTCCTCTGGACATGTCCAAACCACTTATTTTACTAATTAACCACTCAAAACACCCACGAGTGATGCATAGATATTGTTGCTAGTTTATAAAAATGTTGATAAAGTTTGCTACAGCATTCACACAGCGTGTCACGCTGCGGCGACGTCAAGTCACGCTACGCTTCGTCTCATCTTCGTCACGTTCGACTCTAAATAACCACTCAAAACATCAAACGTGCGGCGCACACGGACCATCCCCGGGGCACGGGGGCCCGGGCGCGACGTGCGGGAGACGCATGGGGGTCTACGTGGGGCGCTCGGCTGTCCTCGGCACGCGGCCTGCCCTCAGAACTGTACCCAGCGGCATGGCGGTCCTGCTCGGCCGTCCCGCTGCGGGTCCCGAGATGATGGGTCGCTCCAGCGTAACTGAATGTGCGCTTTAAGGTCGCCGTGATCTACTGTTCCACGACCAAATGTACAAGCCTCCTGCTTCCCTCTACTGTTGAGGTGGAGCTCGTGGTGAGTAAAGCGCTAGTTCGTCTTTCTGTTTTATGTTCAGCTTTTAATTCTAATCTTTGTTTATTAGCTGCTGCTGTTTGTCCTTCACCGTTTTGTTCACCTGCTGTTCGAGCTGTCCACTGGCTGTCGTCTTGCCGTCCTGGCTGCTGATTTGATGCCCACTGTTCTGGTCAGCTTAAGGCTGGCTGCATCACCCGTCCTGTCTGGCTGATCGGGGCCGACTGGGGTTCAGCCCGGACTGGGGTTCAGCCCGGACTAATCGTCTTGGTGCCGGCGTGGGTGGCGTCTGCTGCAGCGCAACGGTTCTCCCAGGACGAACTCTTTGGACAGCTGTGGCTTGATTAATTGGACATCTCCCAGGCGGTGGTATTAATTCTGCCGTGGTGTACTACTGTCTTTTTTTTGTTTTAAATCGAATTGCACTTTTATTGTTGCCAGGAGTTATTACTGCCTTTTTAACTGTGTATTTTAAATTTAGGATTTTTTATTAAACAAATTGTGCAATTTATTGGTGTTTGTGTGAAGTGTCTCCTGCCTCATCTTCTGCAACGGGTCTAAAGTGCCTAAAGGGTAACTTTTAATAAAGTTTTTAACCAAATTCATTTTTTTAAATAGATTATTTTTTTTAAACTAAAAGTTGCCTAAAGTATTTTTTTACCCATACCCGTTCGGCTACAAATATAAAAAAGTTACAAAACAATTCTAAGTTTTCACCAATTGCACGTCACTTATACAGTATTCTGATACCTACTTGACACTGCAGACTACGTGATGGTGTAACGACACTGCAACGTGATGATGTAATGACGCTGTTCGTCTGTCTGCTCACTGCTTTGAGGTTAAAAAAAGAAAAATATGAGCATATTTTGCACAGAAATGACATTGAAAACATTAAAACCTCTACCACCGCATGTGGTACATGTGATGAAACGAGATTATTTACACCGGGTCCCAGTAACATCCAACAACAAAAAAATGTAAGAGAAGAACAGTAGTAACATCTAAGATATGATCTAAGAAAAACATCAGCTAAAAATACACTAAGCACCAATGTACCGTAATAGAAAAACATCAATACAAGCAGCAGCACGAGCATGAGTCCGTATGAGCAGATGGTCACAAATGAACAGCAACAGGAAAACAGATCAGCATGATGTGATATTTTGCAGTGATTATTCTTATCATGTATTATTCATGAGTCTAACAGCCTCAGGGTAGCAGCTGTTCCTCAAGTGGTTCAACATTTGATGCTCAACCTACTTCCTGAGGGGAACAGGGCAAAGATTGTGTATGCGCTGGATGAGTGTGGTCCTTCATGATGCAGGTGGCCCTCTTCTTGCATCTGGAGGTGTAGATGTCTGTGATGGTGGGGAGACTGACTCCAACAGACCTCTGTGCAGCCTTCACCACTCTCTGCAGAGCTTTTTTTCTGCAGCTGTGCAGCCTCCATGCCACACGTTGATGCTGGAGCACAGGATGCTCTCCACTGCACACCTGTAGAAGGAGGTGAGGACTGAGCTTCCCAGACCAGATCTTCTCAGCCGTCTGAGGAAGTAGAGTCTCTGATGACCCGATCATGGGCGATGGTGTTGTCAGTCCTCACCTCCTTCTACATGTGTGCAATGGAGAGCATCCTGTGCTCCAGCATCAACGTGTGGCATGGAGGCTGCACAGCTGCAGAAAGAAAGGCTCTGCAGAGAGTGGTGAAGGCTGCACAGAAGATGTTGGAGTCAGTCTCCCCACCATCACAGACATCTACACCTCCAGATGCAGGGAGAGGGCCACCTGCATCATGAAAGACCCCACTCACCCAGCACACACAGTCTTTGCCCCGCTCCTCTCAGGACGGAGGTTAAGGAGCATGAAATGTAGAACCATTAGACAGAGGAACAGCTTCTACCCTGAGGCTGTTAGACTCATGAATAAATAAATAATAAGAATAAATACTGCAAAATATCACATCATGTTGATGCTGATCTGTTTTCTTGTTGTTGTGTGTTCATTTGTGACCATCTGCTCATACAGACTCAGGTTCGTGCTGCTGTTTATAATGATGTTTTTCTATTACATTAGTGATTAGTGTATTTCTAGTTGATGTTTTTCTTAGTTATATCCTAGATATTATTACTGTTTTTCTCTTACATTTTGTTGTTGGATGTAACTGGGACCATGTGTACATAATCTCGTTTCATCACATGTACCACATGTGGTGCAAATGACAATATTCTGACTGTGATTCTGATAAAAGTTGCAGGACTAGCTGAAAACATGTAAAAATATGAAAAAGTTACAAAACAATTCTCAGTTTTCACCAAATGCACGTCACTTCTATTTTCATCTTACCTGCATCACTGCAGTTTGACCGTGATGACGTAACGACGCTCTTTGGGGAAGGGTAGGGGCTGTCTGCTCACTCCGCTTTGAGGTGAAAAATGAAACATAAGAGCAAATTTAGCACAAAAATCACGGTGAAAACATTAAAACCTCTCTTTATGTTACAATACAGCGTTCACAGCTTGTCACGCTGCAGTGGTCAAGTTAAATGTTAACGCTTCTTCTTCTTTCGGCTTTTCCCTTTTCAGGGGTCGCCACAGCGAGTCATCCTCCTCCACCTCACTCTGTCCTCTGAATCCTCTGTCCTCACTCCAACTACCTTCATGTCCTCGCTAACTGCATCCATATATCTCCTCTTTGTCTTTTTCCTGCAGCTTCATGTCTAACATCCTTCTACTAATATACCCACTGTCCCTCCTCTGGACATGTCCAAACCATTGTCCCTCCTCTGGACATGTCCAAACCACTGTCCCTCCTCTGGACATGTCCAAACCACTGTCTCTCTGACTGTCCACCTGCTGAGTGTCTCTCTGACTGTCCTCCTGCCGAGTGTCTCTCTGACTGTCCACCTGCTGAATGTCTCTCTGACTGTCCACCTGCTGAGTGTCTCTCTGACTGTCCACCTGCTGAGTGTCTCTCTGACTGTCCTCCTGCTGAGTGTCTCTCTGACTGTCCTCCTGCTGAGTATCTCTCTGACTGTTCACCTGCTGAATGTCTCTCTGACTGTCCACCTGCTGAATGTCTCTCTAACTGTCCACCTGCTGAGTGTCTCTCTGACTGTCCACCTACTGAATGTCTCTCTGACTGTCCTCCTGCTGAATGTCTCTCTGACTGTCCACCTGCTGAGTGTCTCTCTGACTGTCCACCTGCTGAATGTCTCTCTGACTGTCCTCCTGCTGAGTGTCTCTCTGACTGTCTACCTGCTGAATGTCTCTCTGACTGTCCACCTGCTGAGTGTCTCTCTGACTGTCCTCCTGCTGAGTGTCTCTCTGACTGTCTACCTGCTGAATGTCTCTCTGACCGTCTACCTGCTGAATGTCTCTCTGACTGTCCACCTGTTGAGTGTCTCTCTGACTGTCTACCTGCTGAGTGTCTCTCTGACTGTCCACCTGCTGAGTGTCTCTCTAACTGTCCACCTGCTGAATGTCTCTCTGACTGTTCACCTGCTGAATGTCTCTCTGACTGTCCTCCTGCTGAGTGTCTCTTTGACTGTCTACCTGCTGAATGTCTCTCTGACTGTCCACCTGCTGAGTGTCTCTCTGACTGTCCTCCTGCTGAGTGTCTCTCTGACTGTCTACCTGCTGAATGTCTCTCTGACTGTCTACCTGCTGAATGTCTCTCTGACTGTCCAGATGGACATAGACATGTAAATATAACATGTTCAACTGAAATTGTGTGTTTGTGTGTGTGACTGTTTTATGGTTTTTAAGGACAGTGTTTTATCAGGACTGTAATGAACTGCCATCTGATTGATTGTCTGATTGTTTATAGCGTATGACTAGCCTGGCCCTCGCCATACCTGCACAGCTCCGCTCAATTCTATTTCCCTTCACTGCTGGGTCTGGGATTTGTCCCATAGACAACGATTCCTCCGGTCGATTTTTGACCGGACCAATCAGAGAACAGAAGGCGGATTGGCAGATTAACAGACCAATCAGAGAACAGAAGGCGGAGTTTTGAACGACGTCGACTGACGTCGTCAGTTAAAATGGCTGCCACCACGAAGGAATTTTCCAGAAAACAAGGTAAAAAACTATTATTTCTTTCCTGAGAAAAACTATATTTCTTAGCTGACGTTTTATCAGAAGTGTTTCTGAGCTTAACAGTTCCTAAATCAATTCACGAAATGGTCAAATCTGCTGGATTTAAATAGTTTCGGTTTCACATTTTCCAAACAGCCTCAGGGTGCGCTACGAAAATAAATGATAAAAAATCGAATTTTATCTCAAATGTTTCATCAAGGCCAACAGTCAGTAAATTAGAGCCATATAATTACACACTGGTAGCAGAAAAAATATCCACCAAGTGGTTTCTGAGCTTTTTATCTGAATAGCCTGGACCTTGCCAGGCTAAGCTAACAAAACTACGCCTTCTGTTCTCTGATTGGTCCGGTCAAAAATAGACCGGAGAAATCGTTTTCAATGGGAGGAATGCCAGACCCTAGTACGAAGCAAAGTGAAGGACAGGGTTTGGTTTTAACCAGGCTAGCGTATGACTGTCCTAACAAACAACTGTCCATAAAAAAACCACAATACACTCCCATACACACACAATTGAACAATAAGGTTGATGAATCCACACGTAGCAAGTATATCTGTTTAGGAACACAAGAACTAAAATGTACCTTGGTACTCGTGTTTAATGGAAGTTGATCGCTCTTCTGGCTACCTGCGATCTCCTGACTCTGGACGTGTTCACGTCATCTGGAACAGATCATTTATACTTATATTTAGAGGAAATTCTACATTTTGATGATAGCTGCTGTCACATGTAAACCAATAAACATTACATGATTGTTTTTGGCCAAAGTATCCATCTCACATAAAGGAAAGATGGATGGACATAGTATTTACAAAACTCCTCTCATGATGGGTGGACTAAGATGAAATTAAAATTAGCTGAATGAAAGAAAACTATAAATTTAAAAACTGTGACTAATAATATTGAAGTCATACATAACAATCCCTGCATTATTTATAAAATTGATATCTATGTCATATACATACACACAAATATACATATATACATGTATATAAGCATATCATATATGCATATTCATATACAGTGTATATACATATATGCATATACATGTATACTGTATATGCATATACATATACTGTACAGATAGACATATACATGTAAATATAACATGTTCAACTGAAATTGTGTGCGTTTGTGTGTGTGACTGTTTTGTGGTTTTTATGGACATTGTCATATGCTATAAACAGACAAGCAGATTACAGTTCATTACTGTCCTGACAAAACACTGTCCTTAGAAACCACAAAACAGTCACACACACAAACACACACACAATTTCAGTTTATCATGTTTTTAAGAAAGCAAGATGTTTGATGGATAGATGGATGATATTTGATGGATGGATACATGGATGGATGGATGGATGTTTGATGGATGGATGGATGGATGCATGCATGGATGGATAAAAGGTGGACATCAGTCAGTAAAGACTCCATCTGTCTGCGTTCAGCAAGGCTGGATGTTTGATGGATGGATGGATGTATGGATGGATGTTTGATAGATGGATGTATGTATGGATGGATAAAGCGTGGACCTCAGTCAGTAAAGAATCCATCTGTCTGGTTTCAAGAAGGCCGGATGTTTGATAGATGGATGGATAGATAGATGGATGGATGTTTGATAGATGAATGATGGATGGATGTTTGATGGATGGATGGATGGATGTTTGATGGATGGATGGATAAAGTGTGGACCTCAGTCAATAAAGAATCCATATGTCTGGGTTCAGGAAGGCAGGATGTTTGATGATGGATGGATGATGTTTGATGGATGGATGCATGGATGGATGGATGGATGTGTGGATGTTTGATGGATGGATGGATGGATGAATGGATGGATAAAGCATGGACCTCAGTCAGTAAAGAATCCATCTGTCTGGGTTCAGCAAGGCAGGATGTTTGATGGATGGATGGATGTTTGATGGATGGATAGATGTTTGATGGATGGATGGATGGATGTTTGATGGATGTTTGAGATGTTTGATGGTTAGATGGATGGATGGATGTTTGATGCATGGATGTATGGATGGATGGATGTTTGATGGATGGATGGATGGATGGATAAAGTGTGGACCTCAGTCAGTAAATCCATCTGTCTGGGTTCAGGAAGGTAGGATGTTTGATGGATAGATGTATGGATGTTTGATGGATGGATGATGGATGTATGGATGTTTGATAGATGGATGTTTGATGGATGGATGGATGT